>PVLC010004046.1:0-89364 GCA_004027655.1 Graphiurus murinus
ACTGGGGATTGAACTCAGGGGCGTTCTACCTCCAAGCTATACCCCCAGCCCTATTTTTTATTCATTATTTTGAAACCGGGTCTCACTAAGTTGCGGAGTGCCTCACTAGGTAGCTGAGGCTGGCCGCGAACCCGGATCCTCCGGTCTCAGCCTCCCGAATGCTGGGATTACAAGCGTGCGCCACCACGCCCGGCTCCCAGGGACTTCTATTTTAGTAAGTTATTTGCGTGCAGGTGGCCCACGGACTACATTTTGAGAAACAATGATGCGGAGGCTTGAAAGAGTTAATCAGCTTCTCATGATGAGAAATTCCTGGCTTTTCAAAGTCAGGAATCATTTCCTCCTCTGAGCTAGCTAATATATACCATTCAGTTGGCAATTAGTCATATTGTGTCTTGTGACATAGCTTCTATTTTTACCATGAAGTATTTAAATCTTGACTTTTTAATTGAACTTTTCAAGTGCTTAAGTTGTCACCTAGAGGGGTTTATAAACTCCTTAAAAGCAGAGATACTCTGGTACGTCATAACAATCAGGGAACTAAAGTAGCTCATACAAAATAGGCACTGCCTAAATACCTGTTGACTTGCTTTGCTCTCTAACTAACTATCACTTAGTTTGTGATACTGGGGATTGAATTCAGAGGCATTCTACCTCTGAGCTACACCCTAGCCCTGTTTATGCTTTATTTTCAAACAGGATACCACTAAGTTACCCTACCCTGGCCTTGAACATGAGATCCTCCCATCTCAGCCTCCCAAATATTTCTTTATAAAATTATAAAAATAAAACATCTCATTCCCCAAAGGACTGTTAGCAATGGAGTGGGTCTGTGTTTGGTATGAGCTGGTAAGAGTGAACATTAGGGCAGAACAGGGGTCGGGGTCGGGGTGGGGGTGGCCTTGGGTGACCGCCGCAGCTGGAATCAGGCACGTGGAGAAATGGGCAAGCTCTTCATCTGAGTGACCCTGACATTCAGTCTCCACATAGCTCTTACGCAGTCCTGCCCAGGGGAAGAACCTTGGAGACACATTCCGGGAGAACACGCACGTAGGCTCTGCTTGGGACCTGGGCATCCCCTCCCCAGCCACCTCCAACCAGTGACAGCCTCTCCCTTTCTCCTACCCCATCTCTGAAATCATGTTTTCCTCCTAAGTCAACATCCTCCTTTTCTCTTCCTCCATGCTACACGCCTCCTTCCCACCAGCCCCAATTCTACTCACTGTCTCTGCTCTTGGTACTAGTTTGTCACATGAGTCAAAAAGCAGGGAAAAATGATGACTATCCAAATTTTTTTCAGTACTGGGGATTGAACCCAGGGACGTTCTACCTCTGGCCTATACCCCCAGCCCTATTTTTTTATTCTTTAATTTGAAACAAGGTCTCAGTAGGTTGTGGAAGGCTTTACTAAGTAGCTGAGGCTGGCTGTGAACCTGTGATCCTCCTGTCTCAGCCTCCCAAGTACTGGGATTACAAGCATGTACCACCACATCTGGCAAATATCCAGTTTTTTTTTTTTTTTTTTTTTAAGTAGAGGTTTATGCTTTTGATCTTAAATAATGGAAGAATGTGGCCACAGATGCTGGGTGAATAATGCACAGCAGACAGAGATGGAACAGCTGCATAAAATGCTGGTGTGGGCGAGTGAGGTTGTTGGTGAACAAACCTACTACCTTGGGAATTAGGGCGACTCTGGTCATGTATATGTAGCTTCAGGGATGTAATGAGGGGCAGAGGAGAGTCTAATGGGCAGGAGAAAAAACTGGTGCAAGGAAGTAGAGAAAGTAAATATAACCCAATAAAAACAAATCCAACCTAACCAATGTTGTTTCAAGGTCAGGTGCTGTGAGTACAAAGATGACTCAGTTCCCTCCCTCTGGGCCTTTGGAATTCAGTGGGGCTGGCAGAACGCAGAGTACAGTGACTACAGCGTGCTGAATAAGTCACCAGTAGCCTGTGATCAGTGACGGGCAAGAGGACAGTGCTGCATGTTCTGTAGTAGGTGACAAGATGTTTGAGCTGCAGGGATTGAAAGGTACATGGACGCTGGGTTTGCATCAAGTGGCACCAAAAAAACCAAAGTGCCTTCCTGTGAGACGTCACAGTCTAGGATCCCAGAGAGAGGTATGCGGGAGTGTCTTTACCACATTAACTGAGCAATGAACACCAGCACGGGAGGAGGGAGCTTTTAGAAGGGCAGAGTGACTCATCAAGCCAAACCTCTAAGGATGAGCAAGAAATTTCCACTAGTAATCAGCTAAAAAGCAGCTAATGGTGGATTAGTCACGGGCAGAGGCAGGAGGCTGAGGAACAAACTGAAGGTTTATTTCTTTATTTTTTGGCAGTGCTAGGGATGAAACCAAGACCTCGTGCATACTAGGTTTTATAGTTAGATATAAAATGTCCCCTAAAGAGCTCATTTATTAATGTTTGGAACGGATGTAATTCAGTCATGAGGGCTATAATCCCAGAAGTGGAGAAATCCATTGTAATGGATTTACTGGGTGGTACCCAGTAAGCGAGTAGGTGTAGCTGGAGGAGGTGGTCCCTGGGGGTGCAGCCGTGGAGATTATATATGCTCCCCTCTCCCCGCCCCGCATGTGCACATGTGTGTTCTGTCTGTCTCTGTCTCTGTCTCTCTGTCTTTCTCTCTCTCTCTCTCTCTTGGTCTCCATGATGTAAAGAACACAACCCATGTTCCCCCACTTCCTACCACAATGCCCTGAGATCTGCGGTGCCCATCCTCACACGGACTCAGCCTGAAACCGTAAGAAAATAAATCATCTTTCCTCTAAGTTCTGTGGTCATATATTTAGATCACAGCTGCAAGAATGCTGTCAGCTACGCTGGGCAAGTGCTCTACCACTGAGCTGGACTCCTGCGCTGTACCCCTGGCCCTGAACATCTTAGTTATATCAGCCATCCGGAGAGGGCGGGGCTATGTCTCATTACTATTCTCAAATCATGCCAATACCACATTTTGGTACTCAGTAGACACTTGCTTAGTAACTCTAAGAGAAGGCTCTTAGTGCTAGAAGGCTGGTGTCAGCCTTCTGTTGATTGAGAGCTGATGTTTCCTGACCCACAGCCCCAACTGCTGATGCCTTAGGGACCTGACAGCCAGGACATTTAGGGAATCGTTCACTTAAGTGGATTCTGGAAATACAGTAGCATCCGGGACATTCCATGAGAGCCAACATAGGCTCATGCTCTATAAACAGGCATTCTCTGCCTGGTGGTAGGGATTGGTACTCCATGACCAGGCGAGAACCGGGCTTAGTCCCTTAGTCTTACCTGACTTGCTGTCTGTCCGTGGGTCCATGATGACAAACTCTGGCCGCAGCTTGCTGATGCGCCGCCCCTTGAGGATGGGCACGAGTCCTCCCAGGTACTCCAGGTAGAGCGTGTAGCACGGGCCGCCCACCTCCGGGTCATCCTCCGTGCGCTTCATGGTGCAGTGCAGCCGCTCGTTGCCGGCGGAGGGGTAGCTGACGAAGTCTCGCATGTTGTTGGGGTCTGGAATTGGGGGCTGGAAGCAGAACACATGAGGGGGGGCAGGCATTGGGGACATCGGTTAAAAATCACTGTCACTCTGACCAACACAGGGAAGGTTAACTACATGACACTACTGTTTCACAACTGCGGGTGCTTGTCAGAATCTCTTGGGATCATTTAAACACCACCTATAGGGTGGGCCGAGGCATATCTGTTTTTTTTCTAATACAATATAATACACCAGGGTTGAGAACTGCTACTGTGGGATATTGTAAAACAACTTAGAAAAAATAAATCATGAGAAATTCTAACACTGTGATGTATCAGGAAAAAAGTAACCAACAGATCAACCAGATACTTAGAAGTAGAGACAAAACATAGAAAAGGACGCCCTAGGATGCTGAAGACCTGTGGTTAGGGGAAACCCACACGTGAGCAAAACCCGGCAGGTCTATTCCACATGCTGCCGTGACATACAGTTTCTGGTGGCACAGTCAGCTGGGAGACCGCTGGCAGCATGCCAGGTGGGAACCTGCCCACCAGCAGAGTGGGAGCAGAGCGGCCCTAAAATCGGACTGGGTCCAATCCTGGCTATTCCCTAACCAGCTACGGAGCAAGTTACTCCACTTCTATGAACTTGTTTCTTGCTTTCTCAAATGGAATAATGTCAGCAGCCACCAGAAAGTCAGACTGAATGAAACAGATTTTTACAAAGGACTTGGTGCAATGCCTAGAATATAGGAAGGAAATGCTAAATAAACAGTCTCTCCTTTGATCATCGGGGCAAGACAGAAGACAAGCTGGGGATACCGGTGTGGCCACGAGAAGGGTAAAGCCCATTGTACACGGAAAATGGCACTGGGGCACAACAGGGATGCTCAGGGCGGGTGGAGGTGTGCAAGAACCTGGCACGGCTCTGCAGAGCCACACTTGGCCCCGTGCGCGTGCCCCGGCACTCTCTCCCATCTCTCCTGCCTCTGCCCTCCTCTTGGCGAGCAGTGGGAGGCAGACCGGAAGGAGGGGAGCAGGGAGGCCGACAGCCTTTACCTTGATGGTGGGGATGAAGGCAGTGGAGAGGTAGGAGCAGAGGCGGGGGGGCAGGGTCAGCTTGCTAACGTCCTTGTCTTCTCGCAGGGTGCTGGCGATGGCCTGCTGGCACAGCAGCTGCAGGCTGGACACCCGATGCTCCACGCGAACCACGTAGAGGGCCGGGCCCGAGGCCATCAGCAGCCGTGAGTCCCGGTGGCCCCAGCAGATGGAGATGATGGGGCGCTGTTGGGCGGGGGAGACAGACAGTGCTGAGCTCTTGCCCTTCTAGTGAGCAAAGGAGACGCCGAACGCTTGTCTCGGCCAGGTAAAGTGAGGAGGTAGTTGCGAGAATCTTGGTTTGAAAAGCACACCAGAGAATGTTAAATATTGTATTATGAAAACTGAGCATGTATTATCTCATTTTTTACATGTATTTCACATGTATTATCTCATTTAATTTGGTGCCATAAGTCCTCCTTTAGGTCTGCATAATGGCGTTTCTCCTAGTAGGGCTGGTCATCCCAATTCCTTACTGAAGCACTGGTCATCTGGATCACTGAACTACCCAGTGGTGGTTCTCATGGCTGGGAGAGGTGTGAGCAGGTAGACCAGATCCCTTCCATCGTGACAGGCAGCATTCCAGAGTCAAATCAAACACTGGAGTTGGGGCCCCAGCCCTGTGACCTGGGGACCATCCCCCGCTGGAAGCCTCACCTTTTTCTCAGGAGTCACATGGGATGGTGACACCATGGTGCCCGTGGGACCTAGCCCTGTCTCCAACCCAGGGAATGGGGCACTACTAATTTTCAGCTATTTTCCAAGCCACGGGCATGGAAGGCAAGGAGACGCTCTCTTGGAAGGGGAGAGAAAGGGAAGGGGAGAAAGGGGGATCAGGATCAGAGTTCCCCTGGGAGCTGCCAGGAGTCTGCGGTCACCATTTTATTTGAAAAGGCAGGATGAACTCCAAATATGCACATTAGAAACTTCTTGTGCTGAAAACAATCCCAAAGCTCAGGGCGCCATCTGAGTAAGATCAGCCAAGCAAGGAAGAAAGAGGTGGAGGGTTGTGATGGAGACGCAGCAGGAAATCTGTTCATTCAGATCTGCACAGATGGAGCGCTAACTTAATGAGGTCTCGAAGGGCTTCAGAGATCAGAAATGGGAATACCAGAGCTTTTATATGAATGACAGCTAGGAACCGAATTTTCACAACACTTTAGTGACAAACATCAAGATAAAAGGAACACAGAAGATACTTTCTTAAAATAGCCTCCAGGGTCAGAGAATCCTGGTTTCAACTTCAAAGCAAAATGCAAGGCTGAAGGTAATTCATGATGCATTTCCAACCCATGAGGCCAGGTGGCCTTGGGGGTGGGGGGGTGTCCACAGTTGGCAGTGGAACCAGCTAGAACTCAAGTTGGGGGGCTTCTGGAGCATTTTAAAGCTAGGTCTCCTCATGAGATGATCCCGTAGGGAGCAGATTCCCCCCTAAAAAAGCCAAGTCCCCCCCACCGAGATGCTGGAGAGTGAACCCAGGGCCTATGTATGCTAAATACACATCCTACCACTAAGCTAATCTCTAACCTTCATGCTTAATCTCAAAGACACACTACTGCCCTCTTATCCCTGAGTCCCCTATGATAATATTCCTCACTTAGAGCTCAGGTTCTGAAAACCATTTTTCAATGACCACAAACCAACTCCTTGGAGTTGGCTACAGAAATACGACACTTCTTTCCTCTGATTTTCCATTTTCCACCTCTCTTCTGTCAGTCTATCTACTTGACATGCCAATGGTTACAAGGCAGGGATTATAGATTTATAATCCCTCCTCTTAGTTCTGCTTGTCAGAGTAACAATCTCTGTGTAACAGCTGATTGCATATTTTATACAAAATTATCATGACAATTATGTATCTCTTATCTTTGTACCAAGAACTCAAACTACTAACAGACTCAAACTGGATGAAAATCTTCTTATATTCCATGAATAATCATCACCCATCATAACAAAAATAACCATGTCTTCAGAATTTACTATATTCCAGTAGAACATTAAGTGCTCACACACATTTTCTCACTTAATCTTCTCAACTCTACCACATAGGAATCATTATTCCCATTAATACAGGATCACAGGTTCGAGGCCAGCCTTTGAAACTTGGTGATACCCTCAGCAACTTGGTGAGACCCTGTTTCAAAATAAAAAGGCAGAGCCAGGTATGGTGACACACACCGATAATCCCAGTACTTGGGAGGCTGAGACATGAGGGTCATAGGTTCAAGGCCAGCTTCAGCAACTTAGCGAGACCCTGTTTCAAAATAAAAAATAAAAGGGCTGGAGGTGTAGTTCAGAGGTCAAATGCCCCTGGGTTCAATTCTCAGTACCAAACCAAAAAAAAAAAAAAAAAAAAAAACAACAACACTGCACATGAGGTCACAGGCTAAGAGTCTAGGTGACCTAGTGGCAGCTAATAAATGGAGAGCTACAACCCCCCCCCAACTCCATAGCTGGTGCTTACCTCACCACAAGGTACTGCCTCTCTGAAGTGTCAGTGCACTGTTACCACAGCCTACAGAATGAGTACTGCCTCACTGAGAAGTTCAACTACAGGTCAGCCACAAATAGTCATGAACCCACCTTCTCTCTCTAGTCCATTTGGTCAAGGTTATTTTACTCAGAAACAAACCAAACAACATTATCTATAGAAAAGGCAAATGGAGAAGAGGAGAAATAGGCTTTATAAATAGCAAATGGATAATCACTCAACTGATTTATTGTGACCAAATAAATAAATAAATAAATAAATAAATAAATAAAAAGCCGGGCGTGGTGGCGCACGCTTGTAATCCCAGCATTCGGGAGGCTGAGACCGGAGGATCTGGGTTCGAGGCCAGCCTCAGCTACCTAGTGAGGCCCTCTGCAACTTAGTGAGACCCTGTTTCAAAATAAAGAATAAAAAATAGGGCTGGGGGTGTAGCTCGGAGGTAGACTGCCCCTGAGTTCAATCCCCAGTACCGCAAAAAAAAAAAAAAAAATCCACAGGTCATGTGTACCCACAAACAAAGACAAGTCGCAAGGTGGCCCTGCTGGATGAACAGGGAGCAGCAGTAGGGTGGCATGTCTGGTACTGGGCATCGCACGGATGTGAAAACAGAGCTCTTGGCCACCTAGGAGTAAGAGGACTGAAAAATAGGCCCCCACGAATTTATATTCAGTTCATCCTGGGTGCAGCACGCATTTACTTGTCTAGGTTAGCAATGGGTTATCCTAGCAAGGGGGGATACATTCATTTAATTTAGTTTTTATAGCATATGTGCCTATGATATAATAAAGTAAAAAAAAAAATAAATGCTGGTACCTTTGCCATAATGATTTATGGCTGTACGACAAAAATAGGGATGGATTTACAGATAATAAGAGCTGCACCTGTTGTCTGAAGATGTTGAGGCCTCGTTGATGTAGGAAACTAGTTATTTTTCTTATCATTAGTCAGAGGTCAGGGCCATGACCTTTCAAGGTCCTTTAAGTCCAGTGAAGTCCCTTTATTTTATTAATTAATTAATTAATTAATTTTGCAGTACTGGGGATTGAACTCAGGGGCATTCTACCTCCGAGCTATACCCCCAGCCCTATTTTTTTATTCTTTATTTTTGAAACAGGGTCTCACTAAGTTGCGGAGTGCCTCACTAGGTAGCTGAGGCTGGCCTCGAACTTGGATCCTCCTGTCTCAGCCTCCCAAATGCTGGGATTACAAGCGTGCACCACCACACCCGGCTTGAAGTCCCTTTAATAATGCTTCATCTTCCTGTTTGAAAATCACGTTTCCTCTGCTCTTTGCTGGTGCTCCAGCCCATGAGGCCCTCGCCACAAATGTGCTGCAGTATGGGCAGGAATCAGACTGAAATGGCGGTGGCTGCACACCCTGCAGGCCTGACGGGGACGGACACGAGAGCCCTCTCTCCACTTGGCAGCCACTGGTTTCTGTCACGCTGGGCTCTGGGCTCAGCCCTGCTGGCAGAACAAAAGCCCACTGTCCTCGGCACACAGCACCCTTCCTCCTGAGGCACTGCCGCTGGTGGGGATGAGCTGCGGAAGAGGAACGTCCGTCCGCCGTATCCCGTTCCAATAACCTCGGACACACCGCCTCCCTGGGATTCACGCTCTTATCTGAACAGCTGCTGTCTGCTAGGAAAAACTCAGCTGTGAGTTTGTGGACTCCCCTCTCAAGTCACAGCAGCTGAGTATTTTTAGAACCAAAGGCTAGAGCTGTGAATTGAACATATTTGCATCTTAAATCGTGTCGAGGGGCTCGCGTATTGGGAGCATCTCGATCTGAGGTAAAAGGGAAGCAAAGGAGCTGCGTTTTGGGAGCGCTAGCATGGTGGACATCTGGTGTCCTGTGAGCTCCGGGGGCGTCCAGAGCTTCGCCCTGCCAGAGGGTACGCGCTTTCCACAGGGGCAGTTTAGAGGGGTGTGAAGGGGGAGGCGTGTCTGCCTCCACCTCTCGCTCGAGGCTGAGCCATGTGGGGAGCTGGCTGCACCGGCTTTTCCTCGCTTGCTTCTGGGCAGGGGTAGCGACTGCACCAGTGAGTGAGCCCTTGCAGCTCCTTGCTATGGCGCCCATCTCCTGCCACTAACAGCATACCCTGCGTCAACCAAATCATGTACTCATGTAGTATGTTATTAGTCATCCAATCAACATGCTTTCAATGGATACAACAGGCCAGACACATCTAGGCATTATTATTATTATTATTATTTTTTTTTTTTTTTTTTTTTTTGCGGTACTGGGGATTGAACTCAGGGGCATTCTATCCTGAGCTACACCCCCAGCCCTATTTTTTATTCTTTATTTGGAAACAGGGTCTCTCTAAGTTGCAGAGTGCCTCACTAGGTAGCTGAGGCTGGCCGGGAATCCGGATCCTCCGGTCTCAGCCTCCCGAATGCTGGGATTACAAGCGTGCGCCAGCCACCATGCCCGGCTGACACCTAGGCATTATTGATGAAGCAATGTTGAATGAAATCTCTGCCCTCAAGGAGCTTACATTCTGGCCTGGCAGAAGACAGATAAACATCTTGGTATCTTTGACAGGGACTCCTGATAATGTCAGGTAGCGCCAATGGTATGAAGTTAAGACTATATTACAAAAACTAGGGATGAATTTACAGATAATAAGAGCTGCCCGTTTGGCTACCCTGAAGACAGGGGAGGGGAGGGCCAGAGCAGAAGCAGGGGATCCCTGCACACAGAGGGGAGCGGGGTACAGGGGGAGGTAGTTTGAACAGACGCCTGGCTGAACTAGAACGAAAGCTTCCTTCCAATATTTTATCTTTATATATGACTCAGCAGTGCACTAAGTCTTCTAAAGACACTAGAGGAACAAAAAGCACAGAGCCCTTTATATATTAAAGATGAGCTATCTACACAGATTAAAGCCAACAGACAACCAACTGGCCCAAGATGGGGACAACGAGGTAGCCCCAGTGTGAGGATTCTGACTGACTGAGGCCCCTGTGAAGGTCGGAGGCCTCTCCTTCCACATTTTGGTCCTCCGTTCTGAGAAGCCCCTAAGAAGGAAATGGTTCTCTGTCATGAGTGCTATGGCTTCGACAGGAAATGTCCCCCAGAAAAGCTCATGTTGGCAATGCAGAAATGTCCAGAGGTGAAATAAATGAATCGTGAGGGCTCCAATCTCATCCGTGGGTTTGATGGGTCAATAACCTGGACTTACTGTGTGGTGACTGTCAGTAGGTGGGGTGTGGCTGGAGCGGCGAGTTGATGGGCCCTGGACTCCGCCTGTCTCTGCCGCTTTCTGGCTGCCAGGGACTGAACAGCTGTCCTCTGCCATGCCTGTCACCATGATGTCTCTACCTTGGAGCTGGTCAATCATGAATTAAACCTCTCAAACCATAAGTCCAAATAAACCTTTCCTCCTCTAAGTTATGGCAGCTACTTGGACTCACAGACAAAAAGCTTACTATACAATGAAGAAGTGTGCTCAGAAGAAGGATGTTTCCTGTCTGCACAAATATACGCTTAATAGTTCACTTTATTTGCTTCTATTTTTATTTTTGATACTGGGGATTGAACCCAGGGTGTTGGAGAGCGACAGTGCTCAAGGTCTGTTTTTGCAGACTCACAGGTGCATAGAGGTCTGTTTCTGCAGAAATGCAGATTCTCATAACATGTGCTGATTACTGACCAAGGACAAGAGTACTGTTTTGTCTCAAGATGTTTATTCAGACTGTTACAGTAAGAACTATGTGAATATTTGTTCTTTGAACCTTGGACCTGGAGATGATTATTTTCACAGATGCAACCATTGTGAGAAAGCTTTAACCTTGAAGTATACTCTGATGCTCTAAAAAGTATGTAAGGGCTGAGCTGAATAAACTCGGGGCTGCAGTATTCACTGACAGTCCTCCCGAATCTATCTCTTGTCTTTCTTTTTCTTAATCCTTGCTCCCCCTTTCAGGACCGTTCAACTTTGCCAGGCAGGCACTGACACCAGGGGTATTCTACCTCCAAGCTATACTTTTAGTCCTATTTTATTTCTGTTTTGAAACAGGGTCTTACTAAGTTGTTGATGGCCTCGCTAAGTTGCTAAGGCTGGCCTCGAACCTGTGATCCTCCTGCCTCAGCCTCCCAAGTACTAGGATTATAGGAATGTACCACCACACCCAGTTTCCACTTTGAAATAATACATTTTGAGGAGATGGATATGTTTAACCTGATTTAAACATTATACAATGTATAGATATATAGAAATATCACAGTGCTCCTCATTAATAAGTACAGTATTTATGCTTCATATATCAGTTTCAAAAAATGGCAGTGGGTCACCATCAAACTCTGTTGGTTAGAGCCATGGACAGTTTTGAATATCAAATTATAAGGATTTGATATTGCAGTAATGCAGTATCAGTATAAAGGCTAGCTCAGGATTCAGCCAGTCAAATCTCAGTTTTCAAAGAGCATGACCATTCTTATATTCTGTAAGCATACGACCCCACAAAGGACTTTCTCATTCATTCGTGGCAAACACAGGAGAAGCATGATCACGGCAGCCACGTGAATTCCTCAGGAATTCTCTCTGCAGAATTCTTCCTCAACAAAAAGAGCCAACTAGACTTTTTGCTCTAGCATTCTCCTTCAGGAACACTGAAATTTCTGACCATAAATGCAATCCCTGATTTTTTTTTCTGTTTCCATATCCATCTTCATTTTCCTCTTTGTTTGTCATTTTTCACTCAAATTCACTCAGATCAACAACTGAGCCTTACAGAATATAAGGTGTTCCCACTGGTGTGCCTTTAAGGCCAGAAGTTTATAAAACAAATGAAGGCCAGACCCAAAGCATTGAAGGCTGCACACTTCAGCCAGTAGTGCTAACTCCAACAATCTGCCACCAGATTATCAGAAATGAGAGCAGATATAAACAGCCACAGACAACAGCTAATGAGATAAATCACAGAATTTTAAATTACAACATGCAGAAAAGAAGGGAGAATCACTTATGGTATATTTCCTTAGAAGAGCTTCAGCCACAGGCATTGCTGTTACTAGTAAATCAAGAAAATCAATTCCCAAGCTGACGCCACCACACACCATACCGGGCAGTGGCTTTGTATGCAATAGCCTACAATCTAATTAACTTGGAAATAAATTATCCAATCTAAAGTGCATTTAGTTCTTTTTACAAGCAGTCCAATAAATTGCCTAACTTCCTCCCTGCTATAAAAATGCCCCTGCCTTTGGACTCCTGGAATAGCACAGCACAGAGCACATGTGATTTTAGAGTCATTACAGACAAGACTTAATGTTGGAGCTATGTATAATTAATATTATACTTGATTTCCCAAGGCATCATTATTTAACTTTATATTAAGGTAATTTTCCCATGAGTTGAAATGGGTCCTTTATTGAAAAAAAAAATCAATAATTTATTAAACTGCTGAGACACTGTAAAGATAGCCCCTAAGAGAACATCGGGCAAGGTCCTCTCTTCTCCACCAGCCCAAACAATTTAAATTCAAAACCCAAGCCGGGCGTGGTGGCGCACGCTTGTAATCCAATCCCAGCATTCGAGAGGCTGAGACCAGAGGATCCGGGTTCGCGGCCAGCCTCAGCTACCTAGTGAGGCACTCCATAACTTAGTGAGACTTGGTTTCAAAATAAAGAATAAAAAATAGGGCTTGGGGGTATAGCTCGGAGGTAGAATGCCCCTGGGTTCAATCCCCAGTACCACACACACACAAAAAAAGTCAAAATCCATAAAACCCATGTTAGTTTCATGTAACTATTTTTTTTAATTTTTTTGGTGGTACTGGGGATTGAGCCCTGGGGCATTCTACTTCCAAGCTGCACCCCCAGCCCTATTTTATTTTTATCTTGAAACAGGGTCTCACTAGGCTGATGAGGCTCTCACTACTTGCTGAGGCTGTCCTTGAACTGCGATCCTCCTGTCTCAGCCTCCCAAGTACTGGGATGACAGGTGTGGGCCACACCCAGTTTACATGTGACTATTGATGAGAATTAATGATAATAATTAAGGCCAGTGAGGTTCTACCACAGTCCAGGCAGAGTGAGAGCTAGAAAAACAAGAAAAATGTGATCTCTGACTCGAGGAAGATGAAGAAAAAATCAAGAAAGTGTAAAATCTGCTAGAGGAATGAAGTACCACATGGGTTTGTAGGAAGAGGGGTCTCCTTCCCTCAGGCAGACTTTTAAGTCCAAGTTGGCACAGAGGAGGGTGGACTTCCCTGAGCTGAGATGGCAAAGAAGGACATTTTCTGTAGAGGTAACAGAATGCCAGCAAGAAGTGCACAAGGCTGAGGATACTTTTTTTTTTTTTTATGGGGGTGGGGGAACTAGAGATTGAACCCAGAGGCATTCTACCTTGGAGCTATATCTCCAGCCCATTTTTTTAAGCTTTTTTGTTTTAAAACAGGGTCTTGCCAGGTTTCTGAAAGTCTCACTAATTTGATGAGGATGTTGTTGAGCCTGCAATCCTCCTGGCTCGGCCTCCCAAGTCTTGGGATTACAGGTGTGTACCACCACACTTGGCAAGGCTGAGGCTACTTGAGTGTTTCAGCATCTGAATCCGCAAACATTCAAATAAACACAAAAGCTTTAATGAACTCTGAAGGAGATGAAAATTCCCACCCTCTCCTACTTACCCGCTTAATTTGAATGTGTCCCCCCAAATACTGCGTTGGAAAATTAATCCTCAAATGTCTATGCTGCTGGTATTTGCTGGCATTGGGTGTTTGGGAGGTAATTCGAGTTAGCTAAGGTCATAAGGATGTGGCCCCATGATGGCGTTAGTGGCATTCATAAGAGAATGACAGGGAGGACACTTGCTCTGTCAATGATAGGAAATGTATATGATCCCTTCCTCCGTACAATACTGCAGCAAGAAGGCCCTCACTTAGATGCTGAGACATGGTAGCTCCTGCTCTTGAAATTTCTAGTTTCCAAAAATGTGCATCAAATAAATTTCCATTCTTGATAAGTTACCAGGTCTCAAGTATTATAGCTACGAAAATGTACTAAAACACTGCTTGTCATTTAGAATACAAATAAAAAGCTAGCATGAGGTGGGTGTGGTGGTGCATGCTTATAATCCCTAGTACGTGGGAGGTTGAGACAGGAAGACTGCAGGGTTGAGACTAGCCACAGCAACTTAGCAAGGCCCGCAGCAACTTAAGAGATTCTGTTTCAAAATGAAAAATAAGATAGGGCTGGTGGTGTTTAGGGGTAAAATGCACCTGGGCACAATCCCCAGTACAACAACAACAAAAGCTAGCATGGATTTGAGTATGAAGAGCAACCACCTACTCATTTAAACAGTCCACAGAAAAGACTAAATGTTGACCCTGCCTACCCATCAACCCACTAAACAAATATTTATTAAGCACCTACTAAGTTCTAGGCAACACACTGGCAGTGTTATGGCACAATTTTAAGTCTATCTTCTCTCTTTCAGTCTCAAATCCACAGGGACTCCAATGTAAATGCTTATTTTGTCAAACACCTGGACTCCAACTCTACTCCACTTTACCTCTTTCCTGGTTCCTGGCTTGGTAACTCACAACGACTTCAGTCTTAAATAGGAATTTAAAATTCCTACTCACAACTTCCTGCTTCCCAGCCTCAGGTCCTGAAGCATCCAACCACCCAGCCTCTATGGTGGCCTGTTTCCACAACATCTTTTGCAGTTTTCTCGAGTCTTCTGGTCTTCCTGCTACACTATGGTCTCCAACTCCTAACTGTGGGCACCTTGCACGACTGAGTCTAGGACTGTAAACAAGGCACAAGCAGCACTGACTTCCATTCTATTTGTTTATTTACTTATTTATTTATTGTGGTACTGGGGATTGAACCCAGGGGTGTTCTACCTCTGAGCTACAACTCCGGCCCTTGTTATTTTTTCTTTTGAAACAGGGTCTAGGTTGCAGAGGGCCTCACTAAGTTGCTGAGGCTGGCTGCGAACCTGCAACCCTCCAGTCTTTGCCTCCCAAGTAGTGGGATTCTAAGCGTGTGCCACCACACCCGGCTTGAGCTCATTACTTTAGGTGGCTCCTGCCTCATGCTCGCTGGGTTATTGGGAAGACAAGCTGTCCCACGGCGGGCCTTGCCCGCTTCTTTCCTCAACAGCATCTGGCTCTTTCTGCACATTTCTTCCAGACTAACCACCTCGCCGTCCTCAAGCCAACCCTTTCCAACCTGCCCTTGCTCCATGCTCTTCTTCGGCTCTTTTACTTCGTCTCCATTTCAAGTTACCACCTTCCCTCCCTTTCCCCTCCAGCCTTGCCAACAGCTTGGAGTCAACACTTCAGAGTTACGTCTGCTGCCTGGACTTCTTCGGGAGCCACTTTGTTGTCACTAATGATTTATCTTGACTACTGCAGCTCTGTCTCCAACATCTAGAACAATGTTTGGCACACAGGGGGCTCAATGAAGACCAACTGACTCAATGAACGAATCTTGTACAATATGACTTCCATCACTATTATATTCTATTGAGAACACTTGCTGACCTTAACGCCTGCAAATCCAACTTTCTCATGTCTACTTCAACTGTTGTCCTCCTGGTTGACGTATTCCCTTAACAGTTCTTTCCAGCATTCCTCTTCTTCCTTTGTTATGAAGTCTAAACATCCTGGCTGGTGCTGCTGACAGAATGTGTCCCTCCAAAATGAAACCTCGCCCCTGTTGTTGTGGCATTGAGAGCTGGGGCCCTTTGGAAAGCAACTCAGTCATGAGGGCTCTGCCCTCACAAATGGCATCAGCACCCTTATAAAAGAGGCCAATGCACTCTCCATGAAGCAGAGTGAGCCCTCACCAGACACTGAACCTGCCTGCATCTTCACCTTGGATGTCCTAACCCTCACAATCATGAGAAAAGAATTTGTATTTTTATTTATAAATTACCCAGTCTAAGGTATTTTGTTATAGCAGTCCAAGTGGACTAAAACAACCAGGCATTCCAGGCATTCAAGACCTGACAGGTAAGGCTTAATGCACTTTTGCAACCTTATTTCCTATTATTGTTTCCTATATAACATACTCTATAGTTAAACTGCATTCTGTTTCTAAAAGTTATTTATTACTAGTTTCTTAGAAAAGAAATCATGAACACCAGTAAATAAAGGAACCAGAAGACAATATAAATGGCAAAGAATCTTGCTTTGCCTGAGCCCTGGGACTCCCATAACTCAGTAAGCAACGCACAGCATCAAGACGGAAGACCTAGGGCTCTGTGATTCACTCGAGTGCTGCTTACTGAGCTCTACACAGCCGGGCGTGGCTCCAGGCACCTGAAGGATGATGGCAGATGAGACGCACGAGGTTGCTTCACTGGGTTCTTCGCATTCCAGTGGGATGAAACACTTACATGGATAATAAATGAAGGAGTTGCAGAGTCTGATCGGCGCTAAGGCAGAATAGGTAGCCCAATAAAGCAGCGCACAGCCGTGAGAGAGCGGCGTGCTCGGGGAGCCCATCGTGGAAAGCCTCCTGAGAGACGAGACTTGAGCCAGGAGCTGAAGGGTGAAGAGGAGCGGGTCTGGAGGAAGGTGTGAGAAGTGGATTCTCTGCACACACACAGCCAGGGCAAGGCCTTGGCACGGCGTGTTCAAGGCGTGGCCAGGCAGACAGTGTCTGTACCTGGAGCTGAGCTGGGCAGGGGGGCAGGTTAGATGAGGCAGGGCAGGGAGGGAGCGAGCGGGCAAGGCCTGCTGAGGGTTTGCAGGCAAAAGTCTCCAGGAAGCGTTACGCAGGACTGATGTGCTGAACAGAAACCTCGCAACGGGGTGTGATGGTGATGAGCTGCGTGACAGTATCTTTCCAGAAGAAAATACTATCTTTGCAGATCGTGCAGGTCTCCAAAATGGAGTAAATTCAGTTTTTCTTTAATGTTTTTCCTTAATTCCTAGTGGAGTTGAATTGCTCTATGACCAGCAAAAACATCTGAATGCGGCCACAGCCTCAGTGCTTTGCATGTGAGCTACACATTTGTTCACATGGCTTTTCGTGCAACAATACTGATTAATATTTGCTGAAAGCCTATTATGTATAAGGTGCTGTAGATACAGGAGTGAGCAAGACAGGCAGGACCCTACTTTCAATGATCTAGAAAGAATGATGATAAATGATGACAGATTTGATGAATTGTCACCACATCTAAAAGGACAGGTGTCAGTACAACACAACAGAAAGGCTGGCTCCTTGCAGAATGAAGCACAGAAGGAGTGTCCAGGGGAGGAGTAAGGGAAGGACAGAGCCAGCAGAGGGAACAGCACACTGCGACAACTGAGGAATAGAAGGAACAGGAATGGCAGGGTCAGAGAGAGAAGGAGTGGGGAGAACTAATTCTGGCAGGATGAGAGCCAGCAAGCAGAGGGCCTTTTAGAGCCCAAGAGACTCTGGACTTCAACCTAGGCACAGTGAGAGGCTGCTGATGTGGCTCAGGGCTCCACGGAGACTGGCTGCCAAGTGAAGAATGGCGTAGAGGGAAAGCTACGGAGGTAACTCCGCAGGTGAGGGGGCGGCAGCTTAGATTAGGGTGGTGGCTCCTGTAGAAACAGGGATGCTGAGATATCAAGGAGGTAAAGTCCTGGGATTCGTGGACAGGGGAATGGCTGAGAAGGGTGAGTCAGGCTGGCGTGGCTTCAGCTGGAGCGGCTGAGGGGGGACGGGCCGAGGGTCACACAAGCTGGTCATGGCCAGTGGGTGTGTGAAGGAAGCAGATGGTTCCAGCCGGGTCTCTCTCCTGCTCCACTCCTTTACACAGACAGTAACTGAACTGCAGGCACGGCTAGAGCACCTCAGGATGGCTGAGGGAGATGAGAGGAGGGACCAGGGGAGCTAGAAGAACACCCACGACGATCAGGACTCAGTACGGCTACTTTCCTCCGAGCTACCACGGCACCTGGTGAATAGCTCGACTTTGAAATCGAAAGCACTTGTGTGTGATCATTTGTCTTTCTTAACTAGCTTCAAGCTCCCTGGAGGAATGCTCTGTGTTTTCCTTGTTCTGCTCCTAAGTACTAGTACTTAAAGTTTGGTGCCAGTCACCCAGCAGCCCCTTAAAATGTTTGCTAGATTCTTGAATAAATGAGTGAACAAGTATACTTATTTGCTCAAGAAGATATTATGACTGTCAAAAGATATATTTAAATCCTTCAACTCACCAGGCATGGTGGTGCACACTTGTAATCCCAGCATTTGGGAGGCTGAGACAGGAGGATGGGGGTTGGTGGCCAGCCTTAGCTACTTAGTGAGGCACTCCACAACTTAGTGAAACCTTGTTTCAAAATAAAGAATTAAAAAATAGGGCTGGGGAGTGTAGCTCAGAGGGAGATTGCCCCTGGGTTCACTCCCCAGGATTGCAAAAATAATAACTAACTAAATAAATAAATCCTACAATTCGACAACAAAAAATCAAATTACCAAATTAAATAATGGGCAAAGGACTTGGACAGATATTTCTCTAAAGACATATAAATGGTCACATGAAAAGATGGTCAACATCACTCATCATCAGAGAAATGCCAATCAAAACCAGGGTGAGATATAACTTCATACTCAATAAGATAGCTACTATCAAAAAAGACCTCCAGAAGCTGGGCGTCGTGGTGCACACCTGTAGTCCCAGAACTTAATTGGCTGAGACAGGAGGATCACCAGTTCTTGGCCAGGCTCAGCAACTTAGTGAGATCTTTTGCAACTTAGTGAGACCTTGTTTCAAAATAAAATAATAATACTTATAGGGCTGGGGGTATAGCTCAGAGGTAGAATGCCCTTGAGTTCAATCCCCAGCACCACACACACACACAAAGCCCACCAGAAAATAACAAATGCTGGTGAGGACATGGAGAACTGAAACCTTTGTGTAGTGCTGATGGGAATGCATGATGATGCACTGTGGAAAACAGTATAGCAGTTCATCAAAAAAACTAAAACAGAATTATCATATGATCTAGAATTTCACTTCTGGGTACATATCCAAAAGAATTAAAAGAAGAGTCTTAAATAGATATTTGTATACTCATGTTCATAGCAGTATTATTTATAATAGCTAAAGCTGGAAGGAAAACAAATGTCCATGGATGGATGAACAGGTAAACAAAATGTCCCATATTCATACATCAGAACAATACAATATTTTAATATTCCTTAAAAAGGAAGGGACAGTGGTGGCGCACACTTGTAATCCCAGCATTCGGGAGGCTGAGACCGGAGGATCCGGGTTTGAGGCCAGCCTCAGCTACCTAGTGAGGCACTCCGCAACTTAGTGAGACTCGGTTTCAAAATAAAGAATAAAAAAAAAAATAGGGCTGGGGGTATAGCTCGAAGGTAGAATGCCCCTGAGTTCAATCCCCAGTACCGCAAAAAAAAAAAAAAAAAAAAAGGAAGCATCTGATCAGGTGCAATGGAGCACATGGGTAATCCCAGAGAGGATTGCAAGTTCAAGGTTAGCCTGGGCAACCCAACAAGCTTCTGTCAAAATAAAAAAAAAAGAGTTAGGGAATACAGCTCAGTGGCAGAACACGCCTGGATTGAAGCCCCAGTATCACACATACACAAAGGGAATTCTGATACATGCTACAATATGAATGAACCTTGAGGACATTACACTCTGTGAAATAAGCTAGCCACAAAAGGACAAATACCTACGATTCTCCTTAGATGAGGTACAGAGTCAAGGCCAGAAACTGAAACAAAATGGCGGTTGGCCTGCACTGGGGGAGAGGAAACCTCCATTTGTCAGGACACCCCTTCTCTGCACCACGAAGAGGAGCACGACTCCATCAGTAGAGACTCTTACCAGCGAAGAAGGCCCGGTGACAAACTGCACCCTTGCTCTGTGGTGCTTTTTGTGTGTGTGTGGTACTGGGGATTGAGTCCAGGGGCATTCTACCTCTGAGCTAGAGCCCCAGCCCTGTTTTATTTATTTGGAAACAGGGTCTCGCTAAGTTGTTGAGAGTCTCACTAAGTTGCAGAGGCTGTCCTCAAACCTGCAATCCTCCTGCATCAGCCTCCCAAGTACTGGTATTACAAATACACTCCCAGGCCTGGCTTTTGTGTTGCCTTCTGTAACTGAGCCTTTCCCCACATTCTTCTTTGTTTCAGTGCAGTATTTAGGTCTAAAGTCTGAGAAAACCCTTTGACATCTATGCTAGAGATTTACTCATTTCTCTGGGTTATTTCCTGTATACATGAAGCATACATGTTATGAAACTTTTATTTTTCTTGTTATCTGACTTTTGTTATAGGAAGTCCCAGCTAAGAACTCATGAAGATTGGTTTTTCTTCCTTATAAGTGAAAAAATGAAGATTCAGCATTTACCTCTGCAGGTGTTTGATTTCCACTAGACTGGTGATCGACCCTCCATCACTCTGCTTAGCCACTATTCACTATTCACTCATTTGACTGGGAAATGGATAAAACCATTCTAGTTAAAAGGCTGAAACCGCCCCCTTCCCGTTTCCTCTAGTTTACATACCACAATTCAATTAAAGTAAAAAAGTAAAAAAAAAAAAAAAGACAGAAATAAAATTTGTCAAAGAAAATTACTGTGAGTTCGCCCAACTCTTGAGTATTTACCATAGACTGGGGCATACAAGCACGGTGGCTTTCCTTAACAATTCCTTACCTGCACAAGAGTGTCCAGCGTAAAGATGTGCTCCCCGCGCACATTGTAGAACTTGACCATGGCACTCTTCAGAAGGGGACCGTTGGGGAGCTCACTGAGCTGGGTCTGCCGCTCCATCCCAGCAACTGCCAGCAAGTCTCCCTGTGTGCACCACTGGGCCACCACCTCTGAAATCACACAGAAGAGATGGTCAGCAGGAGGACATGAGCCTCCCTCAACTGCCACTTAGCCACGCCACTGGGTGTCTTCAGGGGTTTAACACACAGAGACACTAAGCAGTTCTCCCTGTCTCTTATGAAGATAACCACCACCCAATTCTTTGAAGACAGGACAGACACTATTAAAAATAGGTGTTTGTTACATGGATGGGAACTATGGTTCCTGTGAAACATAACTAATTTGGGTAGAAACCCAGAGTTGGCATGTTAAAGCTGGGTGTGGTGGCAAGAGTCTGTAATCCTAGCCATGAAGGAGGCTGGAGGATTATAAATTGGAGGCTAGTCTGGGTACCCTAGCAAGAGGAGGAGGAGGAGGAGAAGGAGGAGGAAGAGGAGGAGGAGGAGGAGGAGGAGGAGGAAATCGGTATATTATATATCTATCTCCAGTACCAGCATTTCACAAGATGTTGGGATTTTTTTTTAAAGCAGGTAAGATAAAAACCTATGACTGTGTATCATGTCACATCACTACTTTCCCACTGCTGTGTCCTCCAATCTCAAAGAGTTTATAAATGCTAAGAGTGAAAAGTAAATCAAAATCAAACCCCAGATTTATTCATTTCATGTCTGGGTACCACTGGGTGGATAAAAGTTCAGATAAAGGCCATGCACACATCTGAGGGCCCTGACTTCTGTCTGACACTTGCCATGCTATGGGGGCTTAGAAAAGAGGAGATATAGTCCTGCTGGGTGGTGGGTAGTCTTGTCAGAGAAATTTTCACACTGGAGACATCACACCATTTACTGCCTAACAAATGACTATTAAATGGTTTGTCTTATCCTAATGTGGGCAATTACTTAAGTCTTGCTGGTAAAATAAAGCTATTAGTGCTACTAAGATTCATGGCATTTTTCTTCCCCTTAGAACCCTAAAACCATAATCTGGCTTATTCTGAAGTCTCTGCAATCTAGATCCAGGCAGCCCATTTTGCAGAGAAGCTGGACTGAACTTAAAGAAAGGGCTTGGCCACAACAGGCACATTCTCCAGAGGTGGGGCTAGAATTCAGAAGACCCTGAGCTCCATAGGTTACAAGTGACCATAACACCCTCTAATTCATGCATGGAAATAATCCCAACGCTAATACCAGTGTGTTCTGAAGTCACTGGTGTTCTTTCACCTGTTCTGAAAACTGGAGAGCATTCTCTGAGGCAAGACAGTCCCCAGCCCAGAACTATCTCATCAAGACGCCAAACCACAAACCAAGGGACAGAGGGCCAAGCTGAAGTAGTCATCCACAAACCAAACACAAGACAGAAAGACTTCTCACCACCCGAAACCATGCTCTTTCATATGAATAAAGTTATGTACAAACTAGAAAACAAAACAAAAAAGAGAATCAAGTAAATATCCTGGTAACTAAGATTTTTACGATGAGGACAGGAAGTTAGACAATCTGTGCATATTCTAAAATGTGCTTTTGATATTCAATACCAGATCTAGACTAGTGAAAAGATGGGTCAGGATCAGGAAACTCAAGTGATCTTGTCTGGATGGCAGTATTGGGTACACAAGGAAGCCATGAGGAGAAGCAATTAACAGTCATAGTAGTCAAAGCTATAACAAAGATGGAGAAACATCACTGCAAATAGCAGAAACAAAGGTGGCAGCACTAAATGACCGTGACTCTTCATCTCACCTGTGGTTAGTAGGTGAGTGAATGGCCTACCACTCTCTTATTTTTTTTTAAACGGGTTCTTTGAATTTTGTCACAAAGTGACTCTGCAAAGTAGGAAGTAGGCTGCTCAGAGCTGAGGCAGGCGCACTCTGAGCCCTCCCAGGGCTCCGTCTGTTGCAGGTGAGAATGAGTCCACATGCATACAAGCAAGCCCTCAGGGATCTCATTAATGCAGTTGCAAAGTCACACTGGGACAGCTGTCATCTGCAAAGGCAAGGAAGGCACTCTTTTTACAAAAAGAATAAACTCCCTGTGAATACTGGTGCCTCTTGCTCTGGCGGTTACAGAACCAGCAGCATCGGGGCCCAGCCACAGATGCAGCCCCTTTGACGCTCAGCCTCGACAGTCCTGATCCACGCAGTGAACATGCCAGCTGCCAGGGGAATAGACTACTTCATACAGCTCTGACAAGAGGAATTCAGGGGCAGGAATAAGCAAGAATAAACTGCAACTGTTCGGCGTTTCAACCAAGGGTGCTAAGTTTCTAAGGTTGGAGTTTAAAATTATCATACGTTAGTGGGAAAAGAGAGAGCAAATATTCACTCAATTTCCAGATGTCACTATTAAAAAGAAGAGGAGGATACAGAAGCCTAGATATTGTCAGGTCAGAACTTTATGGTTTTAGAAACTTTTTGTAAATCATATCTGTTATTTCAGAAAATAATCTTCAATATCTTTGCCCAAGGTTTCTGTAATAGCGTTATTTGCTTTTTTTTTTTATTTTTTATTTTTTTGTAGATTTTATGTAGCATACAACCCAGAAGGAACAAAGAGATGCCGTTCAGTAGCCTTCTTTCGCTCTGGTCCTGGAATGGAGTCTCCAGTGCTTCCCTTGCAGACATCTGGGATTCCAAGGCACCCAGGCTGTCTACCCTCTGGGAGCACCTATTTTTCTTGATGATTTTTGGAGGAGGTGGGTATTTCAGACTCTTAAATGTTTTATACAAAGAAAATCAGCAGATTTACACTAGTCTACTTTTGCCAGACAATCTTATGCATCTTTTTTTGGTAAAAGCCTGGAGGGTCAAACTTTCATGCATGCTAGCAGTAAGAAAGTTTGGTTCTTTTGTGTTAAGGAGCCTCTTTTGAACTGTTAGTGGTATATCAAAAAGAGGCAGCCAAGTTTTAATAGAAAAACAGAGGCGCTATTGACAAATGCCACAGATGCTGTGGCTACCAAGTGGGAGTCAGGTTAACCCAGTCCTCTGCCCCTTAGGTTTCCATGGTAACGAGGCACTTTTTTGTTTATGGGTGTGGTGCTGGGGATTGAACCCAGGGATGCTCTATCTCCAAGTTATAACCCCAGTCCTTTTTATTTTTGTTTTGAAACAGGGTCTCCCTAGGTTGCTGAAAGTCTTGTTGCTGAGGCTGTCCTAGAACCTACAATCCTCCTGTCTCGGCCTCCTAAGTACTGGGATTACAGGCATGGGACACCACTCCCAGCTACAAGTTACCTCATGCATGTGTGTGCGTGCATGTGCGTGCATGTGCGTGTGTGTGTGTGTGTGTGTGTGTGTGTGTGTGTGTGTGTGCAAGTGCATGTGCAGCGAGAGAAGGAGAAACAGATCAACTACAAGGTGATGGTAAGGTAGAGGTGACCAGTGAGCACATATCTGCACCAGGTCCAGCTGCAGGGGTCACAGCACTGACTGAAACCACTCACCCCAAGCTCCCTCTCCATTAGCTCAAGTGCTTGATGACGAAATGATGGGGGAAAAAAAGGAAATTCTGCAAAACAAAGAAAACAGACCTGGGGTTTGGAGTGCTTTTATTTCAAGGCATGGTTAGAAGCTGGCCCTACCACTCAGAGATGTGCTTGCTCCTGGAAGAATGTCTCAGTTTGTGACTGAGTCATCTTGCCCTCAAGAAAGAGTAAAAGTCACAACAAGGGGTGAAAGCCCCAAAGGCATGAAGCAATTCAAGGCTGCTCTGTGATGAGCAAGCCCCAAGGTGGGGGGGTCCTCCTCAGCCTTCCTTCCCAGGCAGAGCTTCTTCAGCAATAGCTGCAAAATGAAACCAGGCCTGTGCCCCCCCCTACCACCCTCAGAAACCTGCAGGGCAAACCAGGGGTGACCTGAGGCTTGGAAGAGGGCTGGTCACAGGATCCTGCAAGGTCTGAAATTCTAAGTTCTTCTGCACACACGACATAAATTACAGTGTTGGTGACAGACAGCCCGGTGAGTCACCTTTTCCCAGGGGAAAGTTCTCTGACACAGTAACAGAGACCAAGGGGATCAGAGTCCCTTTCAGTCCTCCTCCCTGTACAATTGACAGACCTTTGTGTAATAGGACAGATGACTGTGGTCATCTCTGATAGCATTCTCCTTGTCTCGTCCTAGTGTTTACTAGTACAGACTATAAGATAATGGATAAAAAACAAATACACTTCAGAAACAAAAACTACATGTAAGACCGAGTCTTTAAAATATTTTCATACCAAGAAAGAAAAATATCCTATAAGACACCTGCTGTATAGCACTAGTTCAATTTTAATCTAACTTTCTGAAATTAGGAAGACGTAGTACAAAAGCAACTCATCCTCTGAAAGTGGAAATAATTGAAAACATTTTATATTAGATAAAGAAATTAAGTTAGGCAATGGCTCTAGAATGTCACATTGGTCTGAATATTTATTTATTTATTTATTTTATTTTTAGTGCTGGGGATTGAACCCAGGCAGCATTCTGCCTCTGAGTGATACCCCTGAGTGATAGGCCTATTTTATTTTGAAACAGGGTCTCACTAAGTTGCTTAGGGCCTTGTCAAGTTGCTGAGGTTGACCTTGAAACTCCTATCTCGGCCTCCCAAGTACTGGGATTACAAGTGTGCACCATCATGCCTGGCTGTCTGAATTTTTAGAACACAACTCAGGGCTACTTTAGGTTACCTCTCCAGGTCAGCTACTGTGTTTCTACTCTACTGCTGCACATTTGGTGGGAATGCATTAGAAGTCCTGCTCCAATACAATGTAATTTGATATACATTGTACAACTGAATACATTCACAGAGCAAAAAGAATAGCTTCCAGAAGCAAAGTGGTTAAAAACTAGAAAAGTTCACCCTGTAAAGGATAAAAAAGAACTGAGTAGTAATTTTATTATTTTCAGCTCTGACCAAATATTTGGCAGAGAACAAAACTTGGGATTCCAAAACTGGAGGCAGATTCTCATGAAATTAATAAACCTGGTTAAAAGGCTTGAAAATATAATTTTTGAAGAAAAATGTAGCTTAGATTACTAAATATATGGAGGAGTTTATGATGACCATATAATTTATATATATATACATACACACACATACATATACATATATATATATACACACACACACACACACATATATTAGCTTTCTGAAAGAGAGAATATTCATTCAGAAAATAATTTATAAGCCGGGCGTGGTGGTGCACACTTGTAATCCCAGCATTCGGGAGGTTGAGACTGAAGGATCCTGGTTCATGGCCAGCCTCAGCTACCTAGTGAGGCACTCCGCAACTTAGGGAGACCCTGTTTCAAAATAAAGAATAAAAAATAGGGCTGGGGGTATAGCTCAGAGGTAGAATGCCCCTGAGTTCAATTCCCAGTACCGCAAAAAAAAAAAAAAAGAAAGAAAATAATTTATAGTAAAGCACAGGAATTTATGTTCATCATCAGCACAAAAATACTTAGCTCCTACGGGGCCTTTCTGTGGTATAAAGAACACTTCTACATAGTTCCTATCCCACAGGAGTTTATAAGCTAAATAATTCCTTACAAGTCTGGTTCTAAAACAGCAAAATGGAATACCCAAGAGGGAGTATAATTTGCTTCTAAAAATATTCTATAGCTGGGCGTGGTGGCACATGCCTGTAATCCCAGGACTTGGGAGGCTGAGACAGGAGGATGTAGGCTTGAAACCAGCCTTAACTATTTAGTAAGACTGTGTTTCCCAAATAAAAAGTAAAATAGGGATGGAGGTGTCACTTGGAGGTAGAATGCTCCTGGGTTCAATCCCCAGCACCACAAAAACAAACAAACAAAATTCTATAGTACTAAAATAGAATGACTGAGTTCTTGGGGTGCAGATAGGTTTGATATATTCTTGCCAGCCAACAGTTACACATGCAGACCTGATTCTTTACACCCTGTGATTCCTTAAGAATTCAGACGGCAGCAACAGCACGTGGCAGTAACTCTCTAGACTTATGGCCAGTTCTGAAGGACAGTAACCAGTTGCACAGAGGGTCCCAGTTTGTCTTCTACTTCTCCATTTAGATTATAGTAGGTCCCTTTAGCACCAAGGACCAAAGGCAGCCAGGAACTGAACTGTAAAGTCTTTCTACAACTGCACCACTCGATCCTGAAGAAACAGACATTTTTTTCCCCGCAACGAATTCACCAGAGTAACATCAGTAGTATTCCCGAATTGCAAAATTGAAAACACTCCCCATGTCTGTGTTTGCTGCTTTTCTCTTGCAGTAACAACATTTTATAAGACCTCTCTGGAAGGCTAGCCGGAAGGTGTCAGCACTTGACTGACGCCCTTCACACCCGCACCTCCATCTGCAGTTGCAGAACCTCCACAAGTCTTCCAAGGTAACTTTAGTGCACAATGATCGGCCCCTGATACCCTGCCAGATTCTCAAAGTTACAGTAAAGGATGACTTATGCACCATCTGCTGCCTCAGGAACAGCAGGTGATGTCTGTTTATTGCGCAGACAGTATAAACAGAAAGGAGCAGGGTAAGACGCGACTGTCAGGACTCCCTCCTCGAGGTGAGACTGGGTATCCATTTGTCAGATTAGCAGAGGAGCTAAAGGGAGTGACCTTTAGTATGCCCCAAAAAAGTCACCACAGAGGACAGTAATCAGTAAGCAGTGGGTGTACGACACCAGCCCGGAAGGCGATCGTGCACGGGGCGCTCGAGTGGGGCTGGGTCACAGCAGCGTTTCGTACCTTTCAGCCCTGAGCGGATGACAGTGGGAGACAGGTCGTCGTAGTTGTTCATTAGGCTGATGTCTCCCGACGTGAAGCTGACGGTGAGCAGAGGCTTGATGTTCTGCACCGGGATGGGGTAGGCCGCGGGCCCATCTGCGGAAACACAAGTGCCCAGTGAAAAGCAGGCAGCCAGCCCGACACAGGCCCGGGGCCCGAGGCTGCACTCTTGCGTGGGGCCCTGAAAACTTCCTGGTGACACAGACCCCACTCCAGACCGGAATGTCACCCAATGAGGCAAGCACTGTGCCACCCAGGAGCCACGTGGGTCACAGTGGGCACTAGCAGAGAACTCCAGAGTGAGGAGCAAGGCACGGGATCTGCAGCCCCAGAGGCAACTGCACGGGGCTGCGTGTGAAAAGTTTATTGCCGTGTATGTTAGTGTGTCAGGTGTTCCCAATGCATAAAATGCAAATTACTTTAATGCCACACAGCATACAAGAACAGTGGGAAGAGGGACAGAGTGCTTTCTTCACTCTGGTCCAAGGCACAGAGAAGAGCCGCTTTTCAATACTAAATGCTCTTTCATTGCATGCTGTAGGCAAGCTACAGTGGCCACAATTAGTTCTTCCTTACTTAAGTTTTTACCATGAGAGACTCCAAATCTGGATAGAAGGCTGAGGCTGGATGCGGCTCAGAAAGCACTTAGCTACATCGGCCGTGCGTGGCCAGCATAAAGAAAACCCTGCTGGGAAGGCCCAGGCGCACGCTCGCAGGACAGGCTGTGGACTGACCCTGGCACGTGTTCTTTGGGAAAGCCAAAGTCCCTCTGCACACACAGGTGGGTCAGGGCTCTTTCAGGTGTCACAGCCACTCAGAGCTCCTCTCCAGCAGCCATCCAGACGACAGGGCTGACAGTCACCAGCAGGGGCAGCCCAGTAATTGCTCGCCTTTGCTTCAAACTAAGACACTGCACTGTACCTGCCTCTGACCCTGCTTCTTCCAATAATAAAATAGGGATGAGTAAGACTAGACTTGACCTCCTAGAGGGGGCTTCTGTTTTAAAAGTATGCTGAATCCACATTATAAAGACAGTGACTGACTTTTTTTCCCCCCCTGTGGTACTATGGATTGAACCCAGGAGTATTCTATTTCTGAGCTACACCCTCAGCCTTATTTTATTTTTTAATTTGAAACAGGGTCTCACCAAGTTGCACACAGCCTCAATAAGTTGCTGAGGCTGGGTGCGGACCTGAAATCCTCCTGTCTCAGCTTCCCAAGTACTGGGATTACAGGTGTGTGCTACCACGCCTGGCAAAGACATTGACTTTATTACTCAGAGGCTGTAGAAATATGAACTACACTTCACTCAAGGCTGGTGTCCGAGTAGGAGAGGGATGTTGCCTCCTGAATGGATTTATAGGTGCTAGGATCATTCTCTCTCAAGAGATCCTAAAGCACTGCTGCCACCTTAGTGCAGTCACCTGGGAGCAACACCGTCTCCACACTTCTGTACACGCACACACGTGCGTGTCCCTGGGAAGCATAACACGCCTGTCTCTATGACAGGAGGAGACAGACACCGATGGGGTGGGGTGCGTCACACTTTTTGCATGGACCAGCCCGTGTAGGATGACATGCCCCACACGGGAGGCAAGGTCAGCAACTGTCCAGCGTGTGCCCTCAACTCAAGGGCACAGAGCAGTGTGGGCACAGCTGTGCCAGTCAAGGACATCAGTCAGCAGCCATTTCTAATCAGGGAGCCATTCTCTTCCACTAGTTGGTAATGAAGTTCTCTTAAACAAACAAAACACAGAGGTGGGTACCGGGGTTGGGATGTTGGGGTGTTGAGCACTGACTCAGTGAACGCCAGAGCCACACCCAAGCTTTTGTCACTACTAGGGGTTAAAGAGAGTGGAGTTTAAAAGGAACCCCACAGAGGATCTGACCCTGTGAGGGTGTCAGAGGGTCCTTTTGACCTCAGAAGGGGAAGGACTTCCATCTGAACCAGGAGGACAGACAAGGACACAGCACCAGTGCCAGGCGCTGACCTTCAGTGCGGCAGAACTAATCCTTTTCGCATGCAACTAAAGCTGCAGGCTTTATACCATTAGGGATTTGGCTACACCACACATTAAGTTACAGCAATAGCACGGAATTTTTCATCTTTAGTTCTCTTTATTCTTGCTAAGCAGCTAAGCCCCACAACCCCCCAGGGAAACAGGAAGAGCCATGTGTCTCACTTTGTATCTAGGAAATCTAAAGCCCATGGAAGGTCATCAATTTCACCAGTGAGCCTGAGAGAAGAGATTGTCGCATCAAGAACAGCCATCGGGCCAGTCTCGCCTCGATCTCAGTTCTAGAATTCTTCCCAATGAGGGAGAGAGCTGTGTGCACGGCAGCGCCCCTCCTCCCCCTGTCCTGCTCTACATCAGCCCATTCTCTGATGTCCTCGTGTCCCTTCTGTTAAAGCCCAGGGACACGAGGGCCGGCGAGCTGGCTACCTTGGGGCGGCGAGTAGTCATCCGAGTCCGTGTCGCTCTCGCTGCTGTCCTCCACCAGGAAGATGGGGTAGTTCCAGGACATGCTGAGGATGCCGTCTGACTCATGCAGCAGCACGTGGGCCAGCATCCTGCCGTGGCAGTCCATGACGATCACCTGCCCGTCGGCGGTGCCAAACAGGACCTGCAACCGAAGACCAGGACCCCTGACTGAGTGGGAGGAAGTGCTATGGTTGCTGGCAAACTGGCTGCCTCAATCTGTTTTAGGAGGCAAAATATATTTAGAACTAAATAATAATAATAATAAACCAGTTAACCAGGCATGGTGGCGCATGTCTGTAATCCAGTACTTGGGAAGCTGAGACAATAGGATGGAAGGTTAGCACACAGTAACTTATAGCAAGACTCTTAAAATAAAAAATAAAAAGGGCTGGGGGTGTAGCTCAGAGGTAGAACACCCCTGAGTTCAATCCCCAGCACCACCTCTACCAAAAAGAAGAAGAAGAAAAGAAAGAGCCTTCAGGGAAGGCTGCATGAGTGTTAGCTTTCTCCCCGAGAAGAGCTTGGGAAGCCCACAGCTGCTGGAAGCCTCCCTGGACACCAGAGCATCACCAGCTGGACGCCCCAGAGGAGCGTCAGGACCCAGGACACAGGACCTACACTCCCTCTACTTTGTGTGACGGGCTCAGGAGCTTCTTGAGCCTGTTGCCGTTCAGTGTTTTATCTTTTTGTGTCTAATGGCATTCACCTATGCATCGGCATCTCACTGGGGCAGTCATGTGAATCACCACCTCCCTTTTACAGACACAGCTGAAGAGAGGCCAAGTACGCTGCCCACTCCATGGAGTGGCAAGCCAGGGCTGAGGACCAGAAAGGCTGCAGTTTCCACACAGGACAGGTTAGTGAAGGCCTCTTCATCCTTGATTCTTTTTGCTCTTGAGATTTGGATGTTAAGTTCCTTGGGGGCAGACTGTGCAGAGCCGTATCCCTGGCACCTGGCAGAGCTTTGGGTATACAGTAGGCACTCAGTGAATATATTCCATGAAATGAGTGAATTAAAGTCAGCGCCAAACAAAAGGCAATTTTGCTGGTAACTGAGATAGACTAACTAGGAGGGAAGACACATTGCACTTAAGTAGAATTCACAAAGCCGTTTTAGAATAAATCAATCGTTCATCAAATATTCCACTAAGCATGATCTATATTTTAGTGAATGAACATTTTAAAAAAGGCTAAAACAATTTCCCCCCAGTGGCAGTGATGAATTCATCAGTGTACAATGCTTAAAGGAAAAACAGTGAAATTCACTGTTTTTGTACAGGGGCTTTGGAAGATAGTGAAGTTTACTTCAGGAAAGGCTGAATTTTTGTATCAACCAAAAAAATAAGTATTTGACAGCATGTCTGCAAAGCTCTCACACGACACAGGCTTGGGTTGGAGACACAGGCGTGGCTCAGACCTTCTGAGTTCATCCCTGGAAAATGGTCAGGGTGCTTAGCGAGCAGTTTTCAATGACTATAAACATAGTACGTCTTCTGTTAACTTTAACTGAGAGGCAAAGTTTACATGCTTCAAAAGAGAAAGAGGCGTAGGAATTCTAAGACGCGCACAGAGCAGGCTTTCCTTCTCCTTCCATAGTCATTGTTCACTAGGTTTGTTTGTTTGTTTGTTTATGGTTTTGGAGGTCCTGGAACCCAGGGTCTCATGCATGCTAGGCAAGCGCTCTACCACAGAGCCACACCACAGCCCTATTCGCTATGTTCTGAAAAGTAGCTATATACCTGCATGCTAAACGAAGGATTACTTTTATCACACACGACTTTACTGATGTTAATAGCTCACTGGCAGATGACAACAAACAATTATTCTTCAAAAGTAGCCAGGACTAATATACACTAAATCCCAAGCAGCTCTCCAGAGCCCTCCCTGTTACGGGCTTTCCTCTCTCCTTAGTCTTCCCCACCGTGCCTTTATTACTGTTCTCCTACCCCTACGGTGTTATAGTGTGATTACTCGGTTTCTGTCTGATTCCCATGCAGACTATAAGCTTCTGAGGACACAGACTGTTACACACTGAGTGCTTATGCACGCCCCAAATTGATGTGGATGGGATTTGGAGGTGGGGGGCTTTGGGAGTATTAGATTTAAATCAGCCTGTGAGGGTGGGCCCCGTGGTAGGATTAGAACCCTCCTAAATAGAAGAGAGGCCTGACCTTGAGTTCTTTCTGCATCACCAAGCACATGGAAAGGCCATGTGAGGACACAGGGAAAGGGCCACCATCTACAAGCAGGACGGATCCTCCACCAGGAACAGAACTGGCCGACACCTTGTCTTTAATGTTCCAGCCTCCAGAGCTATGAGGCTACTCTCAGATATTTCAGCCACCGGGTCTGTGGCGTTTTGTTACAGTATCCCAAGCCGAGAGCTGAATCGTGTGAGCTTTGCTCACTAGTATCATCCCCAAGACCTGCCATCCTGTATGATGCGCAGCAGAGGGGTGAGGACGTGCCTCTGCACTAACACTCGTATGAAGAATGACCAGATAACAGACAGAAGAACAGACATATAATTCCTGCATAAAAGACTGGTGAGTTAACAAGTTATCAATCTTCAGCATCACGCTAAATCAAAACAGAGAAAAAAAAAACAAGACTCCAGCCTCCAGGACCCCACCATTAATCCACTCCAACTCTAGCTCCCAGGGAAGACAGTCCACTATTACCACGAGAGGAAAGGGGAGAAAAGCACTTGCAGCCTGGCTGTCAGCAACGACGGAGAAAGCGCCTCTGTTCGGAAACGAGTATGTCACAGATAACTGAAGAACACTGATACAACATGAAATCAAATTTTAAAAAATCTCCTCTACTACAAGTCCTTTTCATGCCTAATAACTTCCAATTAGATAACGCTCATGTGAGCAGAGGACTTCAGGAGACAAAGACAAAGAGCCGAAGAATGATGAATACGCATGTGGCAAAGGCATCCGTCTCTGCCGCTTTGCTCCCTAATCCTGGGCACGCGATGAGCGTGTGTGACAGGCCGGGGCTTGCAGCTCCTTCCCAGACATGGCCCCCTTCTGAGTTTCTCCCCGTCCTCCTCCCCAGGCAGGTCCTAGGTTCTCTTGTCTCTCAGAGACCAGAGTCATGCTCCTCGCCTGAGCCCCACATTCACACATCAACTGCCTACCTGTCATCCCCCTAGATGTGCCTAAGGCCCGCTCAAGTCAACATGTCCAAGATGAAACATGGTCATGCCCTTCCCCAAGCAAACACATACAACCAGTTCCCTTCCACAAAGACTGTGGCTTGGGTTGCACCTCTGATATCTGGTACATAACAGGTGCTCACACAGCTCATGTGAAGGGCTCTGGGGACCCAGCACACAGAGCTGACCTCAACTAACCAAGGTCCCCTAGCACCCTGGGATTGGCTCTGGTTTTGCATGTCTGTCTCCCCGTAAACCACAAGCTTCCTGAGGATGGTTCTGCACCCCGTTGGTCACATGCTGCTGTCATGACTGGATGCTCGGTGACAATATAGGAATTCCTGCCCAAATGCTTTGGGTTTTGCTCTCAATTTTTTTAACTAAATGAAAGATTAACTTCTTTCCTTTCTTCTTTAAACTAGAAACCAATACTCGAATGTTTCCATGAAATTGGATCCCATGACACTGTCAACAATGGATTAGATTCCTGTCCTATGTTTTTTTGCCGTTTGTTCGGTAGCTCATAGGCTTCACACAGGGGCAAGCACAACGTTCCTTATGTGATGTGTACACTAAGATCATATAAACAGGCAGAGCCTTGTGCGTCAGGCCTTATGAGTTCAATGGCTATCTCTTTGGGTTTAATTTACTTTCCAACCTTGAATATACCCTTCAGAGCAAGTTTTAATAGAAATGTAGTTATGGTATACATATATAATCTTTTCATTTCACTGTTATCCATTTTAAGCTATTTTTATTTAACATATTTATTTAATTAGGTATTGAAAATTGAACCCAGATGCACTCTTACCTCTGAGCTATACCCCCAGACCTTTTCTATTTTGAAACAAGGTCTTGCTAAGTTACTAAAAGTTTTGCTGTACTTGGGAGGCTGAGACAGGAGGATCCGGGTTCACGGCCAGCCTCAGCTACTTAGTGAGGCCCTCCACAACTTAGTGAGACCCTGTTTCAAAATAAAGAATAAAAAATAGAACTGGGGGCGTAGCTCAGAGGTAGAATGCCCCTGGGTTCCATCCCCAGTACAGCAAAAAAAAAAAAAAAAAAAAAAGTTTTGCTAAGTTGCTGAGGCTGGTACGGGGGAATGAACCCTACAGTTTCTACCACTGAGCTACACCCCCAGCCCCTTTTCTTTTGAAACAGGGTCACACTAAATTTCCAAGACTGGCCTTGAACCTGAGATCCTCTCATCTCAGCCTTCCAAGTCCTGAAAGTGCAGGCCTCTGCCACCATGTCTGGTTACAGGGAGTTTTTATTCATGTAAGAAAACATTTCCCCACTGGGCACAGTGGTAAGTGTCTTAACCCCAGTCCTGGTAGGCTGAGACAGGCAGATCACACTGGGGGCCAGCCTGGGCAATTCAGCAAAGCCCCATCTCAAGCCCCGTGGCAGAGCACCCCTGCACTCAATCCTCAGTGCTGCAAAAACCCCAAACCCTTCGCTCTGCTGGCCCTTGAAGGCTAGCTGTCCCCCAGCCCTGTTCTCGCCTCCTCCTGGAGCCTACAGGATGCAAATCCCAAGCATAGGTTTCAGTTTCCCTGAAAAGACTCAAAAGCTCATGTGTTCAACCCAACAAGAAAAGAACATGACAATCCCTTACATACAGGCCCTTGAACTGGACTGTTTCTTAAAAAAAAAAAAAAAAAAAAACTATCTATCTGTCTATCTGTCTATCTATCTATCTATCTATCTATCTATCTATCTATCTCCACAAGCCCAATAGAGTAAAGCCTCACTGGTCCAGGCTGAAAACCCTGTGCTGTGGCTGGTGTAGGAGCTGGCTCGTGGCTCATGGGCCCGCAGCTCTCACACCAGAGTAAACCAACGCCAACCGCGAGTCTCTTCCCTCCCTCCCTCCGCAGGAGATCTGCGCATGAGTTTGTAGTAGCGCACATACTGCAAAAGGGAAGCCCAAGTTTATTTTAAGCCCTGAACTGAACATATATAGGAATGGTTCTTGCCAAAATAGGCGAGGAGTGCATGAATCATCACAATTAAGGAAGAGTGGAAGCTACTCAGGAAAGGAGTTGGGAGATGGTCTCCCACCCTGCCTGGTTTTCTTTGTCCAACTATTACGCTGCTTGGCTTCCAGTTATTTCCTTTGTATGTATTCTGATAATTCTATTGAACTCTTTGCGGGAGGAAATATATTTCTTTAGCAGAAACAGGTGCAGCGACTGTGTTTATACTCTCATTTTCTCTTGATTGGTTACTGACAGTGACAATTGAGATGTTTAGAAATCCATCTGGGTGCAGTGGTCCACAACTATAATCCCAGCTCCTTGGGAGGCTGAGGCAGGAGAATTACAAGTTTGAGGCCAACCTGGGTAACTTAGCAAGATCTTGCCTCAAAATAAAACTGAAAAAAAAGGCTGGGGGCAGCTCAGTGCACAAGGCCCTGGGTTCAGTCCCCAGCACCACAAAAAAGAAAAGAAGTCCAGTCGCTCTTTGCTATTTCTGACTCAGATAATTGATGAATCGCTAGACAAAGACTCAGAATAGGTGAATTATAAAACATGCTAAATTTAAAACTTTCTTGAAGTTTACATTGAATAATTAATTAGGTTAAGAATGGAAGATGGGAGGAAATTATATATATATATCTTTTTGTGTCTGTATGGCAACTAAGAATTGAGTCCAGGGGCATTCTACCTCTGAGCTACACCTCTAGGCCTTTTTATTTTGAAACAAGTTCTTGCTACGTTGCTGAGAGTCTTGCTATGTTACTGAGGCTGTCCTCTAACCTGTGATCCTCCTGCTTCAGCCTCCCAAGTACTGGGATCACGGCTCATGCACCTTCTCAAGGTCAGCTTCTCGTTAGCTTAGTGTTAGGTTTCCTTTGTATGTTTTTCTTAATACCTCAGCCTGATGGTGGCCGTGGTTCTGACTCACACACCTGGCTTGAATGCCAGTGTTTAGCCAGATGGCTAACAGACAGGTTTCCCAGGGTCCCTCGTGGCATTCCGTGGAAGTGTCACAGTGGTCCTTTCATTCCTCAGTCCTCAGCAGCCCATCTGGCCCTGCCACCCTCGGCAGGAGTGTGCCTGTGCCCTTGCTGTGTCAGGAGGAGATGCGATGTGCGATTTCACTGGTGTCCACTACGGGCCAGAGGCTCTCCTTGACCACACTCTGGTCAGACCCCTCTGGTCCCTCTTCAGCGCCTAACCATGGCCTACAAAACCTCAGCATCTCAGCACAAATGGCTCCAATCACACCCTGGTCTCCCTTCGACCCCCTCCACACACTGTGAGACCTCAACAAAGCCTGGCATTCATTGTTCTAACAACTCAAGGCTGGTCCCCAGAAACTGGCACCAGGCCCCTTAGGTTTCTGCCTGGAAAAGCCCCAGGCTGCCAAGAGGAGACTGTCCCGGCTGACGCCTGAAGATCGGGCCCATCTCCTGAGCTCTGTGGGAGGGCATGGGTCTCACTGTGATAAGCCTCAGTTAGCAAACCTCAGAGTCCTAATCACACGGACCAAGCCGCTTCCTGCTTTGGGTTCACTTCTACTCTGTTCAAGGTCTCAACACCTGCCCTCCTCCTCATTCCTCCCGCAGATTCCCTGTAATCCACATCGTTCACCTCTGCTGCTGCTGCAAACCTAGCCTCCCTGTGTTAACTCGTGTTGGGATTGGCTTGTCATCGGCACCAGGCACAAGTGCTGTGGGGTCGGCTCCCGTCACTGCACAGCCCGACTGCCACGACAGTGCCGCCCAGAAGCCTTTTCCTCTCCGCCCTTTCATGGAGAAGTTTATTTGTAGCCACAGCAAGAAATTATTTCCATCATATTTAGGAACACATATATTTTCTTTGGGTGTGTGGCACTGGGGATTGAAATTAGGGGCATTCTACACCCCCAGCCCTATTTTATTTTTATTTTTGAAACAAGGTCTCGCGATGTTGACAAGAGTCTCACTACTTGCTGAGGCTGTCTTCAAACCTGTGATCCTCCTGTCTCAGCCTCCCAAGTGCTGAGATTACAGGCGTGCGCCACCATGCCCGGCTTAAACAAATACATTTTAAAGAGCGATAGCATTTTGAAACAGGAAAGGGTTTGAGAGATCATCTACTGCAGCTTTTGTGAGTGACAGAGGAGACTGGAGATCAGGCGGGCAGAGCAAGCACTCTTACTGAGGGGGTAGCAGCCTGATGGACTCCAGCACTGGGGGGTTCCCTCCCATCACATAGGGGGCCTCTTGGGTAAGTGGCTACTGTGGGCATTTGTGACTTTGTTCAAAGACCTGGTTGAGAGTTGCATTCCAAAAGCATTTCCTTCTTCCTCATTCAATGTATATTTAAATGTATTTTTCAATAGATAGCCTACTCACATGGTATAAAAGTAAATGCCCCAAAGAATATATGACGAGAAGGCCCTTGTGCTATCCCTCAGCCAACCAGTCCAACTCCCCAGAGGTACATGTTTCCAGTTACTTATGTATCCTTGTGGAGTATTCTAGCTAAATCCATTTTTATTAGTCCTGTAGTCAGACTGTTCCCCTTCACAAACCCCAGAAATCACTACGTGTGTGTGTGTGTGTGTGTGTGTGTGTGTGTGTGTGTGTGGCACCAAGGGGCCTTCTACCTCCAGGCTACACCCCCAGACCTATTTTATATTTTATTTTTGAAACAAGGTCTCACAATGTTGACGAGAGTCTCACTACTTGCTGAGGCTGTCTTCAAACCTGTGATCCTCCTGTCTCAGCCTCCCAAGTACTGGGATTACAAGCGTGCACCACCACACTTGGCTTACATGAGTGTGTTTTGCAAGGATAAATAAATTTTAAAATGGAGATTAAAGATTTGGAAAAATATTCTAGTAATGGGAATCATTTAACATTAGATTCAAGGCCTGAGGCATTTATAATATCTCCTCTGAAAATCTTTGAACATAATCTAGTTTCTCATCTTTATGGATTAGTTTACAAGTGGTCTTTTCGGATGTAAAAGGTGAGATGACTTCAAAATTACATGTTTTACCCAAAGATACAGATTTTAAAATGATTGTTATAGTCAACTGTGAAATAACATTTCATATCTCTAAAAAAAAAAAAAAAAAAAAAAAAAAAAACAGGAAATATTCTGTCAAGTGAGCACTTGTGTCATTTACAGCTGTCTGATTTGAATGATTCTTTTTTTGTTGCTGTAAAAAGTTGAGACCTGGCCTTGAAGCACCAGTGTTCTGAAACCCAACAGGGAGGTCTTAAAAACAAACAAACCCCTTTGCTTTGGCAGCATCTCCAATAGAGGGTTTCTTCTGGAGAAAAGGAGAGACGCTTTTCAGCCCTGTCCTCAGCAGCCCCTCAGATGCCTGCTACCAGTGCTGCTGAGTGACCCATTTTTATCTGTTCCTCCAGCTTTAAATCATAAAAGCAAACAGGGAAAGACACCTCCTTCAGGAACCCTAGTTCTAGTGCTAGTGATTACACTCCATTAAAGACAAAGTGAATGTTTATGGAAACTTGGATTTTGCAAGTTGAAATTTCTCAGTGTAGTTTTTATTCAAAAATTTAGATGAGTACTTTGTTCAGAGATAAACGTATTGATGAGCTGTCACTGGTTCCAAAACAAACCTTTTGAATGCTTTTACATCCACTCTCCACCTCTCTTTGGTTTGTGGCTTGGTTCATTCTAAACTACTGGTGATAACTGTATTTGTTTAAAAATCAGTGCATCTGAGGCAATTATTGTTGAGTGGAAGCATATCTCCTGCTCATGGCCGTGATCTCCAGTGCATGAACAGTTGGCCAAGACCCAAAACGTGCTGGAAGGACAGCGTCAAAGCACTTTCATAAATCAAGTGGCACGGCCTTCTCCCAAGCCCTGGAGAACAGAGGAAACGAAACATTCTCGTCCATACAAGCCAAGTTGTGGGTCGGGGCTTCTGTGAATTGCGAGCTCTTCACTAGTGCATTACTCTGGATCAATGTAGGAATAACAGATATATTTTCCTACCATATTTTTATTTCTTTGTCATTTTCTATTTATGCTATCCTGTTTTTCCCCCAAGCCCAACAAATACTGTCCTATTTATAAATATGGATATCCCAAGTTTATCAAGCTGAGTTTCTATCATTGTTTTTTGGTATTTTGTGTGTGTGTGTCTGTTATAGACTGAGCTATTTACCACTAAAATCTGCATGCTGAATTATGTTTAGCAAATTTGTTGAATTTGTTGGGTTCCCAATGTGACTGCATTTGGGGATGGGACCTGTAAAGAGGTAATCAAAGTTAAATGAGGTTGTACGAATGGAACTCTAATCCAAAGACCTTATTCTTAGGATACACTTGTTGAAATATTTAAGGCTGAAGTCTATAACTTACTTACAAAAACAGTATTACAAAAACATGTGCTGTGGGGGGGAGTAAGGGGCGCACAATATGGCAGAATGCTAGTTGTTGACTTTAAGGATGTTATATTCTTTCAACTTTTCTGTATGTTTAAATATATTCATAATAGTAAGTTGAGGCAATTACTCCACAATATCACCTCTGAACTATCTGGATCAGGATTTGAAGGGCAGGATCCCCAGATGAAATACAATGAACTCTCAAAATGGTATGCAAAGTGAGATATATAATCATGTATGATACATGTGTATACATGCATTTTCCAGGGAAAGAATTCACAATATTCACCTATGCTCAAGTAGTCTATAACCCACTACCAAAAGGGGACATAAACCACCACTCTAGAAAGAAGAAAACAGACAACAAATAGAAAAAAAACTTTAAAACTTGCTTGTAAAGCAGATATGACATATATTTTTAAAAATTGGCAGGAGCCTGGCATGGTGGTGCACACTTGTAATCCCAGTACTTGGGAGGCTGAGACCGGAGGATCCAGGTTCGCAGCCAGCCTCAGCTGGCCCTTCGCAACTTAGTGAGACCCTGTTTCAAAATAAAGAATAAAAATAGGGCTGGAGACATAGCTCGGAGGTAGAATGCCTTTGGATTCAATACCCAGTACTGAAAATAAAATAAAATAGAATAAAGAATAAAAAATAGGACTGGGGGTGTAGTTCAGTGGTAGAATGTCCCTGGGTTCAATCCCCAGTACCGAAAAAAAAGTTGGCAGGAAATGTCCTAAAACCATATTATAATCTGAAATACCTCAAGATGTGAGGAGCAGGTTCTCTTCTGGAGGCTGTTTTAACTAAACCCTAAAGGCAGAAAGTTCTCTGGGAGGAGAAACAGAACCACCCTTGCAGCTCTACACTGATGTTGACATTCAGACCCCACAGCGACACTGGCCCTGTTTTCTGCAAACTCCCAATGTAAGAATGAGGCCATTAGTTACAAACATTAGGCTGGCAATCTGTGCATCTTCATACTATTTTTTCATAAATTTTCAAATAAAGCAAGAGGTGGGAGAAGGCATTTTTTGTCATAAATCTCAATGCTTTGTATAAAACATGCTAATGCATAATTAGAAGCCTATGAGTCGGGCGGGGTGGTGCACGCCTGTAGTCCCAGTACTTGGGAGGCTGAGACAGGAGGATTGAAGGTTTGCCTTAGCAACTTAGCAAGGCTCTCTGCAACTTAGTGAGATTCAAAATAAAAAATAAGGCTGGGAGTGAAGCTCAGAGATAAATGCCCCTGGGTTCCATCCCCAGTACTACAATAAAAAAAAAGAAAAGAAAAGAAAAAAAAAGCCTATGTGGGAAGCAAGGGAAGAAATTTGGAGTTGAAAATCTTTTCATAAATTTAGTAATATTAATTTTGAAAAGATAAAAAAATTCTTTTTTTACCTGAAAAAAATGGAAACATGCAATAAATATGTGATGACTAGCTGAAAATAACTCAATAAAAAAAAAAAGCTGCTCAAAAACCGAAGTTTTGTATATACTGCTTGCTTTGACCAATATTAAATCTCTGGTAGGAAATATTCTAGCATTTTACAGATTCTGCTAAACTTGGAAAATACAACTTCATGTTTACAAGAGTTTTAACTAGTCAACCATTATATTACAAATGAATTATCAATATATAATTTTATAGTTATATATTATTTCATCATGAAATCAAACAGGCACACTGTGTGTGTGTGTGTGTGTGTGTGTGTGTGTGTGTGTGTGTGTGTGTACTAGGATTGCCCCCAGGGCCATTCTATCTTCAAGCTATACACCCTCAGTTCTTTTAATTTTTTTTTTTTCTTGCACTACTGCGGGGCAGGGTAGATTGAACTCAAGAGCATTCTACCTCCAAGCTACACCCCTAGCCTTATTTTTTATTCTTTTTTTTTTTAGGGTCTCACTAAGTTGTGGAGGGCCTCACTAAGTAGCTGAGGCTGACCACAAACCCAGATCCTCCGGTCTCAGCCTCCCAAATGCTGGGATTACAAGTGTGCACCACCATGCCCAGCTTCTTTTAATCTTTTATTTTGAAACAGGATCTTGCTAAGTTGCTAAGGTCTCAACCTCCCACCTACTGGGATTACAGGCATATGCCACCATGCCCGGCTTTAAAAAACAAAATTAAAACTTTAAAATTAGATTTTAGAAAATATGCCAGAGTTTCAGAGCCACACAATCACTACTTGTGGCATTCTGATTCATTTCCCTCCAGTTCTTTAGCCTCGTGGATGGGTTTCTCTTAGTTGTTTTATGATGTGGTAACATACCACACATACCATCTCTTATCCTGATATTTTTTCTGCTTAACATCCTAAAAGCTCTTTTGAATTGTTACATCATCCTCATAACCACATCTATAATTTATTGAGTTACCACATATTCTTTTAAGTGGTTATACCATAGGTTATGTAATCATTCTCCTATTTTTAGCCAACGGCCAAAACTTGTTGACAACATTTTACTATCATATGTAATGCTTTTTTGATCACAGGTAAATTTGTCCACTTTCGTTTCTTTTAGATACATTCTAAAAGCATATTACAAAAGCAGATGATAGTCTGTAAGCTTGTGTGCATGGGCATGTGTGTTGCTTGTCTCAGCCTTCCAAGACTCAGATTACAGGCGTGTGTCAATACACCTGGTTATCTGTCAGCCTCTTGAGGTACTCTGACAAACTGCTTCCCCAAAGCTCTACTGCACATTATTATTAGGAATGAATGAGAGTGCTTACTTATGCTCATCACAATCAGCAAAATCATCTGTATTATATTATTTTATATTTGCTAATAAGTGAAAAATATACCCTCATTGTACTAATTTTAAATTTCCCCTGGAGAATAAATATTTTTCTACCTTTTGATTATTACCTAAATTTTTGAGAATTACTCATTTATATTCATTATCTACTTATCAATTGGCTATTTATGTAGATTTTAAAACAAAATTATATGGACACTATAAAATTAAAATATTAACTTGATGTTTACCATATTGGTGGAAACTATTTCTCCAGTCTATGTTTCATTTAAGCATTTTGTTTTCGCTTTTACCTGGACAGTCTACTCTTTTTCCTTGGGGTTCCTTAAGAGGCTTCTGCAGCAGGTCCCTCTCTCATCCCCATGGTTTTCCCGTTATACGCACAATCAGCGGCCTCACCTGTTGGTCATCCGGAGTCCATATGCCACACGTGATTTGACTTTCCAAGTTGATCTCGGATGACCAATGTCTTTGCCCACTGACAGAACCAACCAGGACGAACCCATCTCGATATGAAATAAGTGCTTGAGTCCCATCGTGGCTCCATGTGAAATCACTCACCTTTGAGACAGACACAGAGAAAAGGGGTCAATTTGGAACCTGAAAGGGAAAGCACTTTTATTAAAGGCTACATGTAGCCACTAACTTGGCCTTTTGCCTAAGACCAGAAGGGCCTAAAAAAAAAAAAACAATGTAAAAGGCATCATTTGAAAAGCTGTAACAAAAATGACTGAAACAAAATACACCATGTACCACGTGCTGGAACTATAGTATGTGGTTTGACTACATCAATTCGTCGTGGAAGTATTATCACCCATCTACAGAGAAAACGAAGGCACTGTGGGTCGAGTGACATCCTCAGTCACGGGGCAGGTGAGTGGCAGGGCAGAGAATGATCCTGGGGAAATCTGGCTCCAGGGTCCTTGCTTTCAACTGTTGTTATCTAGCCTCCCACTATGATTAGTAACAAACTCTCCAAAATCTGTTGGTCACCTACCCAAACTGTGAATCATAGTCTTCCTAACAATTCTTTCTCATTCTTATTCGTTCTTAATCTCATTCTCTCTCTCTCTCTCTCTCTCTCTCTCTCTCTCTCTCTCTCTCTCTCTCTCTCTCTCTCCTCTCTCTCCTCTCTCTCCTCTCTCTCTTCTCCTCCTCTCTTCTTCCCTCCCTCTTCCTCTTTTTGTGGTACTGGGGATTGAACTCAGAGGTACTCTACCTCTGAGCTACACCCCTAGCCCCTTTGATGTTTTTTATATGCTTTTATTGGTGCATCATAGTCTCACATCATAATGTAAATCATGTTGACAGTGACATACATGCACCCCAGCCCCTGCTGTCTCTCCACCTCCCTCTTTCCCCATACTGAGACTGACATTGGGATTTTCACATATGTACACAAAGCCGATGGTAGTAATTCCTTCAATGAACCTCAGCACCCCCCCTTCCCTTAGACCACAACCCTGGCTCCACTGAGGTTTCTCCTCCATTATCTGGAGTCCCTCTGTTATCCTAGTTACTCCCTAGCTTCTGCATTTTAGATAACACATATAACCCTTCGCTTCCTGTGACTGGCTAATCTCACTTAACATAATGTTCTCCAGGTCCTTCCATTTTCTTACAAATGACATAATTTTGTTCTTTATTGCTGAGTAGAATTCCATTGTGTGCCTATCCCATAAATTTTGTAACCTATTCATCTGTTGATGGGCACCTAGGTTGGTTCCATAATTTGGCTATTGTGAATTGTGCTGATATGAACATAGGCATGCATAGATTACTGTAGTTCTCTGGTTTTCAATCCTTTAGAAAGATACCCAGGAGTGGTATAGCTGGATCACAGGGTGGATCCAATCCCAGTTTTCTGAGGAATCTCCACACTGATCTCCATAGTGGCTGAGCTAATTTGTAATCCCACCAACAATGTAGAAGAGTTCCAATTTCTCTATATCCTCACCAACATTTATTATTTTTGGCTTCTTAATGATTGCCATTCTGATTGGGGTAAGACAGAATCTCAGTGTAGTTTTGATTTGCATTTCCCTGATTGCTAATGATGTTGAACATTTTCTCATGTAGTTATTGACCATTGTATTTCTTCTTTTGTGAAGTGTCTACTCAATCCAATTGCCCATTTCTTGACTGGGTCATTTGCACGTTTTGAAACAGGATCTTGCTAGGCTGCTGAGCCTCACTGTGTTTCTGAGGCTTGTGTTAATCAAGAACTGGGATTACAGGTGTGTGCCAGTATACACAGGTAACAATATCCTCTTAGGTCAAAGTGAAGGAAAAAGAAATCTAACTGGAAAACATTACTTACACTTGAATATTGAGTTTATCAAATGCATTTACTACATCTATTCAAATGACATTTTTCCTTCTAATAATCCATTTTGAATTACTTATATGAATTTTATAATATTTTTCTAACTATTCTTATATATCTGTGGATAATGGGAGACTACTGTATAAATTAAAACACACACACATACACACATACACACACACACACACACACACACACACACACGGTTACACATTTCTCTCATATTATTTAATCCTATCTTATTTTGGTATGTTTTAACCCAGAAGCTATTGAATCATACATTTAAACTTTTCCAAATATGCAGGGATTTATTAAATTTATATTTTTGTTATTAATTTCTAACCCAGTTGTGTTGTATTCAGAGATCATGGGTGTAATCATGATACCTACCATTGGAGATCTGCTGAGGGTTCATTTATGCCTTAAATAGGGGTTGACAGACCATGGCTTGTGGGCAAATCTGGCCTATCATTTACATTTGAATAACTACAAACTAAGAATGGCTTAAAATGGTTGAAGAAAAAGAAAGAATAATAGAATTATATTTTGTTATTCATGAAATTCAAATTTTAATGTCCGTAACGTTTTTAATTTCATCAATAGTCTTTAAAAATTTGTTTTCTCTTGTTATATAATACTTACTCTATCAGTTTCCTCCACATGTTTTGGTAGTATTAATAAGTACATACACATATATATATTAAAATATCTTGATAAACCAGCTTTTATTATTATTTGGTTAGTCTCTATAAACCAAGTAATACTTTCTGCCTTTAAGCTATTTAACCTGATACTAATATTGCTACACCAGCTTTATTTTTTCCTTTGATGTTTGTTTTTTTATCCTTTTATTTTTACACCTGTGTGTGTCCTTAAATGTTAAATGTTGCTCTTGCTTTATTTTTTGAATAGTAAATTTAGTCCATTTACATTTATTCTAATTAGTGTAATATTTGGTTCTTAATTTACTTTTTCAGTTTGTCAGTTTATGCCACCTTTTGTTTCTTTTTCTTCTCCTTCTCCTTCTTTTTCTTCCTAGGTTTTGGATATCAAACTCAAGGGTGTTCTATCTCTGAGCTACACCCCCAGCATAATTTTTATTTTGAAACAGGGTCTCACTAAGTGACTGAGGCTGTCTTTGAACTTGTGATTCTCCTATCTGAGCCTCCCAAATACTGGGATTACAGGCATGTACTACTGTGCCTGGTCCTTTTTATTTCTTATCTTTTCTGACAAAAAAAAAAATTATTCTACAGTCTTCATTGTTGCTTACACTTGGGAATATTTCTTTAAAATTTTGAGTTTAGTGGGTATACCACATTTCAAAATATGAAAGGACATGATCTTTTGGCTGTTTCCCAGCAGGAGATAAGAGTTGGTGCTGAGAGATCAGCAGCGTCTCTATCATGATGAGGACATAGATTCATGAGACAGCTTGTGAATAACTTCTCTGAGGGTCCTGAGAAAAGTTATTTCCTCAGGTAAACTCAGAACTTTGGCTTCAGTTATATTATGTCCCAGCCAATTGCACTATCTCGTTTTCCTTAAGAACTTAAAGCAACATTCTTTCAGAGATAACACATTAAACTCCAATAAAATTTGAAAGTTCTTTCATTTTGCAAAGATAATGCTATTTTTTGCATGCATTTTAACTATGTATCTTGAAAAAGAGTGGTAGTAAGAGGAAAAAACATTTTCTTAATAAAGGGCTAAAACATATAGCCAGTAAAAAGAAGCTTCTCAGAGATACTAGCAACCACCCCCCCCCCACCCCCATATATCTAACTCCTTAAAAACATTTATCATTTCATGGGAAAAACAGTGAAAATCCTTTCTTTTAGCTTTTTTGAAATATATAGTACATTATACATAGTCATCCTACTGTGCAATAAAATACTAGAACGTCTTGTTCCTAGCTAGCTGCAACTTAAAATCCATTGGCCAACCTTTTCCCATCCCAGCCTCTCCCCTTACTCTTCCTGGCTTGTGGTAAACACCATTCTCCTTTCAACTTTTTTTTTTTTTTTTTTTTTTTTTGTGGTACTGGGGATTGAACTCAGGGGCATTCTACCTCCAAGCTACACCCCCAGCCCTATTTTTTATTATTCATTTTGAAACAGGGTCTCACTAAGTTGCAGAGTGCCTCACTAGGTAGCTGAGGCTGGCCGCGAACCCGGATCCTCCGGTCTCAGCCTCCCAAATGCTGGGATTACAAGCGTGCGCCACCATGCCCGGCTTCCTTTCAACTTCTATGAGATCACCTTTTTAAAATTCCAAATATGAGTGAGACTATGTAGTATTTGCCTTTCCGTGTCTGGCTTATTCATTTAACATAAATAATGACATCCAGTGCCATCCATGTTGTTGCAAATGACAAGATTTCATCCTTTTTGTGGCCAAATAGTATTTCATTGTGAGGATGTATTTTCTTCGCCTATTCAACAATTGAGGAACACTTGTTTCTGTTTCTTGACTATTGTGAATACTGCTGCAACGAACACAGGGATGCAGGTACTGCCTCAACACATGGGTCTCATTTTTCCTTGGTATTTTTTCTTGCAATACCCAACCTTGAACCTGGTTCTTGCACGTGCTGAGCTCCTGCTCTACTGCCTCTGGGCTACATCCCCAGCCCGTTTCTTTAGATGCACACCCAGGAATGGGATTGTGGGACCCTATGGGAGGTCTATTTTTAATTTTTTGAGGAGCATCTACACTGTTTTTCATAATGGCTATACTATCTACATTCCCACCAGCAGTGCCAAGGGTTTCCTTTTCTCCACACCCTACCGGAGCTTATTACCTTCTGTCTTTGATCACAGCCACTCTGACTTGAGGTGAGATGGTATCTCATTGTGCTTCTGATTTTATTTTCCTGATGATTAGTTATGTTGATTATACTTTATATACCTGCTGGACACTGTATATTTTATTTTGAGAAATGTCTACTTAAGTCTATCACCTGGTTTTAATTGGATTATTATATATATATTTTTGCTATGAGTTGAGGTCTTTGTTATGCTGGATATGAACCCCTTGTCAGATGCACAGCTTATAAATATTTCCTCCTATTCTGCAGGTTGTCTCTTCTTTCACTCTGCTGCTCCCTTTGTCACAAAGAAGTTTTTCAGTTTGATATAATTCTATTTGTCTATTTTTCATCTCCTGTTCTTTGGGGGTTGTATCCCAAAAAAACTTATGTCAAAAAACAAACGAATAACATAAAAGCACTAGCAATCACACAAAAACAGGTGCTATAGGATGTTCACATGAACTAACTGGGCTTAGTAGGTCAGAACTAGTGATAAGAATATATCCCAACTGGAAAAACAAAACCAGAAGCCAAGCACTAAATGCTGAGAAAAAAAAAATAGTTGTTTTTCAACTGCAGAGGGTCAGAACACTCTTGCTTTATTGAAGAGTGTTCTCAGACGTGGATGAATTGAAGCTGAGCAGGATCTTGACCACACCATGGCCCAAAGCAGCTTTTCATCAGACTGGCTCAGAGCATGTGCCTGGCACAGCCGTCTCAGTGACTAACACTGTAAAATAATGCGTGCACTGTTCCAGGCTCTTTTTGAGACAAAGGACTTATAATCGTTTCCTCAAAAAGGAATTGTTAAGGCCATCACTTAGATTTGTCAAGTATTTGATTACTCTGCAACAATGAAAGGCACGCTCTATCACAAGAATCACCTGCCATTTCTTCTAAAAAGTGGCACTTTTCTTTTCTTTTTCTTTTTTTTTTTTTTTTTTTTGCGGTACTGGGGATTGAACTCAGGGGCATTCTACCTCCGAGCTACATCCCCAGCCCTATTTTTTATTCTTTATTTTGAAACAGGGTCTCACTAAGTTGTGGAATGCCTCACCAGGTAGCTGAGGCTGACCACGAACCCAGATCCTCCAGTCTCAGCCTCCCAAATGCTGGGATTACAAACGTGCGCCACCACGCCCTGCTAAAGTGGCACTTTTCTATGAGCTGCCTTCAAGAATATTCCTCCTCCAAGCCACAGGACAGCTTCTTTCATCGATACTTGCCACAGGGCGGCTCCTTTCATCGATACTTTTCCAGGTGTCAGAGCAACCACTGACTTGACCTGAGATTCATTGTCACTTGTGCATGCTAACTCCAACTCTATACACTCAGAAAGAATGCTGGACTCCAAAACAATTAAAAGGAACCATCTCACCCCTAAAACGCCAGGGTTAATGATGACAGAGGCTCACTGGGTTCTAAGGTTTAAAGAAACAAAGTTTCAAACAGGAAAATTCCATGAAAATCGGAATCAGGTCATGAGATGCATGGATTGCTTTAGTGGAACCCGGCAGACACAGGCATTCTGTACGGCTCTGGATGCTGCCAGAGGCTCACTGGTGCCCAGATGCTCACTGGCCTCCAGAGCTCAGGCACCCTACCTTTCTGATTCCTGACATGCCTGTGTGTTCCAAACTCTCTATGGATACAAACACGGAGGGACGACAGGTGGTGGCCAACACATAGCTGCCATATGGAGCTGACAGGGTCTCCTACTCAAGGGAGCCTGCCGCCAGGAGAGACCACGTGACAGCGGTGCTGCGTGGCTGGTGCCGCCAGCTTCTCAGACGGCAATCAAGTCTGAGCATTTCTGGATATACTATGAATACACGTATTTCTGCCAAAAGAGAAAAGTGTTTTTGTCTGGGAATAAGACTGTGGTGGAGCATATTGGACTCAAACCAGGAATTTTTTTTTTTTTTTTAGTGGTACTGGGGATTGAACTCAGGGGCATTCTATTTCCAAGCTATACCCTCAGCCCTATTTTTATTCTTTATTTTGAAACAGGGTGTCACTAAGTTGCAGAGGGCCTCACTAGGTAGTTGAGGCTGGCCGCGAACCTGGATCCTCTGGTCTCAGCCTCCCATATGCTGGGATTACAAGCGTGCGCCACCACGCCCGGCTTTCAAACCAGGATTTGAGTTCTGGCCTTACCACCCGTGAACCTTCTTGTGCAAGCTGCTAAACTTGCCTGACCAAGATTTTTCTCTTCTATTAACTAAAAATAACATTTTGAGAATAAGGTTCTATGGAAATTGAGAGAAGTAACACATGAAAAAGCCAAGCACCTGGTTGGCATGTGTCTGTCCTAGTCCTTTCCCTTCTTCCCCTGGGTAATGACTTCAAGCGTCCCTGCCACCCTGAATCTGAAGACATGCCTCACCCTGTCTGTCACATGGCCTTCCTAGAGAAGAGGGAGCAACACGGCCTGTAGGCAACCTCACCGGAGACCTTCAACGACTGCTACCTCCAGGCCTGACACCTGTGTGTGGGGTGACACAGCCCCTGTCTGGGGGCAGGTGGGCTCCGTGCTAGGGGCTATGAAGTAGCCATCCTGCAACATGCTGGAGGCACAATGGTGACACGCAGTGCCAGTCTGTACTGCCGACTGTGGCACTGGTACTCTCCAGGCTCAGATTTCATCCTCACAGGGAACTGCTCTGCCAGGGACCTTTATTGACCCTGGATTACAGACAAGGAAACTGAGTCTCAGAGAAGTTAAGCATCTCCCACTCACAAGTCGTGGTGTGAGACTCCTGGCTTTTGCTCTCTGGCTCCATACCACAACAGCCACCCTGGAGGTGCCAGCAAAGTCTCCTGGCTAGGGAGGGTTCCCAACTGGCGGCTCTCCTTCCTTTCAGGAAGGCCAGTTCGTAGTCACAGGCAGGTGCTACCTCTGCCTTTTCCCTTTCCAAGGAGGCAGGCGGGAAAGTGATAGGGCTTTCTTTGGATTCAGTCAAAGCTGTTGTGTTTACCCTACTGAACAAATAAACTCACACAAAGAAGAATGTTCTGTCTTCCCACCGAGGTAGGTTTGTCTTCTGCGATGACATCCACAGAGATCCTCAGCCTGCTAATGCTGACAATTACATCTTCATTCTTTGCAATTTTAGGCCACCTGACTGGTCTGTATCTTTCACGCTTGGGCCACTGGTGGCTTAAAGCAACAGGCAGGAGAGGGGAGGCTGAGGATCCAGTGCCTTAGAATGTGCAGTAACGTAACCATGGAGAAACCAGTCTGAGAGAGCGTGGGCCAAGAAACCCCTCACTGACACACGTCCCCTGAGGACTGGGGCTCTCAGGTCATGGTGTTGTCAAACCCCCAGGATGAGAACCACCTGCTCTGCCATGTGTCCTTAAACCCAGGAGGAGAGCGCCAGGTAGCCCACCCTCACATTCAAGGGGCAGCACGACCACCAGCCAGAACGTTCTAGAAATAGCCCGGCTCAGCAGGGCGACCGAGGAGCAATTGTTTTCCTCAGAGGGGAACTGTATCAGACAGGAAGAGCCGCAGATGACAACAGGTGGCCGTGCTAATTGAAACCTGGGAGAGAAGAGTGTTAAAACTCCTTTCGTGGTGAGTGGGTTGTGAGAAACAATCGTGTGGAGCTCGGTGAGAGGAACAGGAAGATCAGAGCGCAGGAAAACACCTATTAATGGGAACAGAAAAGCGATATGCCAGAAGCGCTGCGGAGGATCAAATTGAACACGTAATCATATCACTGAATGATAAACAGTGATCCGCACGTGGCTTATGGCTCGGGCAGTTCTCCTGGCAGAAGCCTGGCTGAAGAGAAGTATGATTCCAAGCTCTCTCTTTTATCGAGTGGTATACTCAGGTTGAATGAAAGGCAAGGTTTTAATCAAATTTATTTCTCATCTCTCTCCTTCAGAAAAGCGTTTCAACACCGTGCAACACTAATACCTCTGAGCTGGAACACTCGGCCTGGTGTTCTCCACGCAGCTTTCTGCGTCTTCGGAAGAGTCGCCGCTCACTCACCTGAGCCCCTCGGTCGTTGACCAGCTCCACAGACCACCTGCCTTCGTACTGGATCCACACAAATATTCCGCCATCCGCGTCACACGTGGCCAGTTTCTGGTATGGCTCATTCCACCTCACCAGCACAACCTAGAAAACCAGGAAGATATTTACCAGAGGAAAGAAACCAGCGGCCAGGGCTACTTCAATGAAGTGTCGAGACTAAACAGCACAGTTAGTCACCGGAAAAGGTTGGGGGAGCATGTGTACGCTAGTGGAGAGGACAGGCTGGAGCCCACACGTGATAGTCTCACGTGGATCTGGACACCCTTGGCATGGCTTCTTGGCAAACAGCAGATACCTGGGAAAACACTAAAATATGGCATAAAGATGCCCATCACCATAAAAACAGAGAGGACTCGCCAGAACCAAGCACCTGGCACCCACAGGTGTGCACTGATCCCTCATCTGCCGGTCCTGTGTTGGGAAATGGTTTTCACAAAACCCATTGTTTCTGAATCAGGGTATTATTTACTTAGTACAGAAAAAAGAAAGGGCAAGTCATTTTATTTTCCACTATATGTGAAACTTCCTGTCTTTTCTGGAGTACCTTATTTCTGAATAGTTCAGCATCTAAACATGGCCAATTTGGAAAAGATAGAGTTGAAAGATCTAAATTGTTTAGCATTTACCACAAAGGAAATATAAAGAAGCTATAAGCTTCAAATTTTGTGAGTATAGGAACTAAATTTGGAAAATTATGAATATTAGCTAATCACTTTGATCATTCTCAACTGTAACTTCCTTATCCAAAAAGGTAGAAAGTAGACGGGTGTGGTGGCACATGCTTGTAATCCCAGTACTTGGAAGGCTGAGACAGGAGGATCATAGATTCACAGCCAGTCTCAGATACTTAGTGAGGCTCTCCGAAACTTAGTGAGACCCTGTTTCAAAATAAAAAATAAAAAATAGGGCTAGGAGTGTAGCTCAGAGGTAGAATGCCCCTGGGTTCTATCCCCAGTATTGTAAAAAAATAAAAATAAAAATAAAAAGGTAGGAAGTCTGCCCAGTAGCTTACGAGGGCTCTAAGGTCAGCTCTGGGAAGGCCCAGTAAACTCCTCAATGGGATGAGGTTTGGATTGATCCCAGGAGACCATGAAACCTTCGAGTTCATCATGGTGAGTGTTCCCTGAGGATACTCCAGCTGGCCTCTCCTTATGACCATAATAAATTGAGTCACACATTCAGCAGGTATTTTCTGCTCTCATGCGATGTGCTCCATACTGAGTTGGATGGTGTGAACCACCACAAAAGTCGAGGTGGGAAGCAAGAACATTCACACACACACATGTGTGCCACTAACGCGTGTCAAAAGAAGACTATCATCCATCAACAAGAGCACCCTGGCCCAAGAAATGAACTCATTATAACCCTTACAAGCCCTGGACACCAACGTAAAGGGTTCCCAAATTCTAACTTTGACTCTGAAATAGAAAGTGAGCCTGAGGACTGATGGTCAAGCCATCCACAATGCGCAGACTCCTCCTCAGACCCACCTGCCCAAAGCACACTTCCTGCTTTCAGACTATGAGTGCACAAACCCAGGACTCCTCAAAGTTATGCAACCTACATGTTGGATTCTAGGCCTTTAAGCATGCTTCCAGGGAATCAGAGAGCTAGGAAAGACTGTTCAGTGCTATTCAATATTCAATGATACTCATGAAATTTAGAATTTGTAACCAACCAAAGCCAACTTCATACACTTCTTTCCACTACAATGGTGACCTGGCCCAAGCACTGCAACCCACAAATGCGCATGCAGCTGCTATTTGGGCTCTACGGACAGACATTCATGGTTGAAGCCCACTGTGGTTAATGTGCTTCAGAATGGCTACCAGAGAACGGAACATGACAAAACAGGATACTTATGACTCATCAGATTTGTTTGTTTGTTTGTTTTGCGGTAGTAGGGATTGAACTCGGGCTTTCTACCTCCAAGCTATACCCCCAGGCCCTATTTTTTTATTCTTTATTTTGAAACAGGGTCTCACTAAGTTGCGGAGGGCCTCACTAGGTAGCTGAGGCTGGCTGCAAACCCGGATCCTCCAGTCTCAGCCTCCCAAATGCTGGGATTACAAGCGTGCACCACCACGCCTGGCTCGACTGATCAGTTTTAAATTACTTCCTTAAGTAAATGCAATTAACTTTTGTCTGCTATGAGTCCCTCTGTAACAGTATCTGATGACAAGGTGTCATACTTCAGGGAACAGAGGTTAGCTGCATTATCTGGATTTTTGCCTTTTTTCATTTACTATTCAAGGATGTGTATGGCTGCATATTTAGTTAACATCAACAACTAAAACCCTCTTCTTTGTGAAAACAGCCTGCATGGTTGCAGCATGCCACAAAAACAAAAGAGCAGAGGCAAAAAATATTGTTAAATTATTTCTAACATTAAATTAAAGATTTCGTGGTCTTATGACAACACAGTTGCTATTGTTGGGTAAACAACATGCTCAGACTCAATTTCATCCCTTGGTAATTGTTAATCAGTTGCGATGAAGCGGTAACTGGAATATGGTCTCCACTCACACACTTCTCTGAGTTCTAACCAGCGTACTGAGTAGGTGGGCAACTCCCTAAATTAGACACAGAAGTCCTTCCAGTGATTCCTGGTGTAAGAAGAAGTGGAACTGCTAATGTTGTTTCCTTGGACTCGGATTCATTCTCATTTCCGCTGGTCCACAGTTCACAGCTGCCGTCTTATCTCCCAGCAGCTTATTTCCTGTTCTCTAAATCCTTCCAGCCTGTTTGGCAAAGTCAGGATATACACCCAAGTGTTGAGGAATTACCAGCCAGGGGGCCAGCTGGCTTGTTAGTCATCCGATTTTCATGACGGGGTACTATGGCATCCTAAGGCACAGCTTTCCTTTCCTTTTACAAGAAAATGGGACTCCTGTTTCGCCTGGGCACCAGAGAACCTCTGCATTGATGGTGTCAGCTGAAGTATGTGTGTTTTTTGTTGTTGTTGTTTGTTTTGGTTCTGGGGATTGAACCCAGGATCATTCTACCACTGAGCTACACTCCATACACCCCAGCCCTATTTTATTTTTTTATTTTGAAATAGGGTCTCTTTAAGTTGCTGAGATTGGCCTTGAACCTGTGTGATCCTCTTGTCTCAGCCTCCCAACTACTGTATGTGTATGCTGCTCTACTAAAAAGATAAGATGATGAGCTAAATTTTGACCTATGGCTTATTATTCAAAAATACATGCTTTAAGCCAGGTGTGGTGGCACACACTTGTAATCTCAGTACTTGGGAGGCTGAGGCAGGAGGATCACAGGTTCAAAGTAAGACTCAGCAACTCAGGGAGGCTCTCAGCAAGCTAGTGTGACCCAGTTTCCAAATAAAAAATAAAATCGGGATGGAGGTGTAGCTTGGAGGTAGAATGCCTCTGAGTTCAATCCCCAGCACCAAAAACAAACAATCAAACATGCTTAACCTCAGTAGTTGGGAGGCTAAGATGGGAGGATTGCAGGTTCAAGGACAGTATCAGCAAATAGTGAGACTCTCATCAACTTAGAATCTGTTTCAAATTAAAAATAAAAATAGTGCTGGGGGTATAGCTTGGAGGAAGAATGTCCCTGGGTTCGATCCCTAGTATTGAAAAAAAAAAACCCAACCCCACAAAAAATAAGAACAAACAAAAAATACAAGCATGTCATCATCTACAATATAAAACATGCTATTATTTCATAGTGTTAGCTAATAAAAGTAGGGAAATATATAACGAAAACATAAGGCAGCACTGCTGCTGAAAGCCTATTTGGGCTTTAATGTAAGGACCTACATAAATCATTCCATTTCCTACACCTAGAATTATTTTTTAGGGAGAGCAAAACAAGTGCCAGCTCACATCAAGGGTTTTCATTTTCTGAGGCAGGAACCCTCCCAGTGACGCTGACAGACATGGTTACACAGAAAACTACCTTAATGAACAACCAGCATCGCCAATGTGCAGAAAGATTTCCCTCAATCTAAAAAGACTGTAATCTGAATGAACCCTAAACACAAGTAGCTTAAAAAAGAAATCCCTGTGATTATCATCTCTCACTTCTTATGGTATAATTTATTAGGTGAAATGGCAACAACTTCAATTGTACAATTGTACAAAAAGAGTGATTGCCAGTTTAATTTTAGACACAGTTGGTCATTTTGACAAAGAACCCAAAGCATCCTGAGACACAGGCTGGAAGACATTCATGGAGAACAATGGCTTTACAGATGGCTGCCCACCAGCACGCGTCCCTGCAAGGCCATGCACAGAGAAGGGCGGGAGCCCAGCTTCCATCCCTCAGTCCTGGGGACCATCTTGCTACCCTGCTCCTCGTCTGCCATTGGGGTTCACCGCAGTACACCGTTCATCAAATCGTGAGGAACATGAGAAAGACCCTTAGAATAGTGCCCAGCACACAGCAGACACCCGGTAACCGAGAGCTTTGTATTGCTGGTCTGCGAACTCAAGGTTCCAGAAGACAAAGACTGGCTCACCACTGCATTTATGTGCAGTGTCTTCTTCTATTCTGTGAGATAGGTGCTTTAAGTTAATCCTCCTTTACAGGCCCACCTCCTGCGCCCTGCACACAACGCTGGACCCTGGAAGGAAGCCATCCCCATGTGCTCCATGCCACGGGAGCCTGGAAGACCTCTGATCCTTGACGCCTGGTGGGGAACCTTCCTGGAGCTTCCAAACCTGCCCTTGTGCGGTGACTGTGCTGTGTGCAACCCACGCCTGGGGTGCAGGACCCTGCGTCTCTCAGCCCAGCGTCCCCACCATATGGAGTGCTTCTTCGCTTTGGCTTTCAATGGCCAGCAGCTTGCCAGGGACAAAGCTGAGTCAACAGACCTTTCTAATTCAACTATGTTTAACCATGATTATTAACCACGTTTCTATAGGATTTTGTACTATGCCCTCTTTCCCTCTCTCAACAGTGAGGCTTAAATGAGATTTTCTTTAACAGCTTAAGACAAAACTCACATCTTAAAATCTATCCATTGAAAGTGTACAAGTCACTATAGTGTTTATTCACAGAGTTATGCAACCATCACAGTACATTTTAAAACATCCTCACTGTACCCCCAAAACCCCATACTCTTTAGGCACCACGAGCAAACCCTACAATACGTCCCCTCTGCCCCAGGCAACCACTAACTTCCTTTCCTTTCTGCCTCTCTAGAGTTGGCTATTCTGAATAGTGTGTGTGTGTGTGTGTGTGTGTGTGTGTGTGTGTGTGTGTGTGTTGGGAATTGAACCCAGGGGCATTCTACCTCTGAGCTACAACCCTAGCCATTCATTCATTTTGTGGTACTAAGGATTGAACCCAGGGACATTCTATCTCAGCCCTATTTTATATTTTTACTTATTTTATTCTATCCCAGCCCTATTTTATTTTTTTAGGGTCTCACTAAGTTGTGAAGGGCCTAAGTTGCTGAGGCTGGCTGTGAACCTGTAATTCCCCTGTCTCAACCTCCCAAGTACTGGGATTACAGGCATGTGCCATCATGCCCGGCTGAAGCCCACTGAAACACTAACTACATTGGAGAAAGAAGCCTTCCATTTTATTTCCCGCTAATCCAATTTATTTCTCATTTAAATGCTCATAATTCCAGCCTTCATTCATTTATTCACTTAATTCAATTTGTTGATAAGAACTCCACAATGAAATCATCCAGAAATAATTCAGAGAACACGGGTCTATGTCCGATCCCTGAATCCAGGAACCACGGTACCTCTAAAGGGCTCTGAACCTGACTGTGCTTGTGGTATTTACTGATTACCTTAGACACGTGGATTCTCACTGGTTTGGAACATACTGGTTCACTCTCTGTTTTTCTCCATTGTGCTTACAGAAAGTGCTGTACCTCCCTTTATGGTTCCCTCCAAGAAGTCATCTCAAGTACCCAGGCACTTGTGACAAAACATAATCCACTGATGGATTACTGAATGGACTGGGTGGAAGGCGGCAAGGAGATGTGGGTGGAGGTAGTGGGTCACTGGGCTGTGACCCCTTGTCCCTCCCCCCCCACCCTTGCTTTCTCTTCCTCCTGCTGCCATACCCCAGCTCCACAAATGTGACCCAGCCCAGTATGGACGGAAACCTCCAGAACTGTGAGCCAATGGTGGTCTCCGCAGTGAGCACACTGAGTGAACCGACACAGCCACACCTCTGAGAAGCACAAGCTGCAGCTTCGAGTCCCACAGGAACAGGTCACGTTAGGAAGCTGGTCAATTCTGGTTGGCCAAAAGATGTGACCAACGTGGGTAAATGCTCCCAATTCCTGATGGCCTTCCTCTGCATCCTGCCTGCCAACCTGCTATGGAATGGGAGTGTATTTTGCAGGGCCAGGGTGTCTGGAGAGCTTCTGAAATGGGCGGCACCACTGAGGCTGCAGAGAAGCACACGTAGCTAAGAGCAATCAGAACAGGCAGTCACACCCAAACAGCTCGGAAAGGCCAGTGGTGGCTCCAATGTGGATCTCAGGTTAAGCTTCGAAGCTGGTCCAGGATCTCCTTTGAATATCACTTCCTCTGTGGAAGCGTCTCCACCTCTTTGTAGCTCCTCTTGACTATGAGTTTCTCGACTTTCCTTGTTTTTGATGACCTGTTAGTGAGGTGGACCCAGGAGGTGTTTTGTGGAATGTCCCTCAGTTGGGGTTCCTCTGAAGTTCTCACAACAGAGATGGGTTATGGGTTGGAGAGGAAGACCACAGAGGTGAGGTGCCCTTCTCATCACTTCGTATCAGTGGCATGTACTATGCACATGCCTTTCAATATTGATTTGTATTAGTCGGCTTTGTGTCATTACAATGAAATACCTCACACAGGATACTGAGGAAGTAACTAGTGTCCTATTTAGTTCAGTTTTGGAGGTTCAAAGTCCAAGGTCAGTGAGACTGGGGGGAGGGACGTTGGTTCAGCCTCTGGTAAAGAGCATCAGATGATGGTGGGAACAGGTCTTGAACCAGAGCAAAGGGAGAGACAGCGTCTCATAATCCCTTCCAGGCACACCCTCGATGACCCCAGGACCTCCTGCCAGCCCCCCCCTCTTATAGACCCACAGCAGCTCCCAATATCATCACCCTGGAGATCAAGCTTTTACACAGGGACTTTGGGGCGGCACTAATCGTGCAAACCCTAGTAGACAGGAGCCTTGATCTCCAGGCCGAGGTGGTGTGAGTCAGGTTTCTTCCCTGTAAAATCAATGCCCTCCCCCTCCTGGGGGCACTCCGGAAGGCACAGCAATGCACAGCCCACACGCAAGAGGAGATGAGTCATGCTGCACCTCCCTGAAGGTGGAGCAGCTACGTAAATGATAACTTTTCTGCCCAAGACGTTTGCATGTCCTCCCCCATTTATCTACCTTATTAGTATGCAGTTTTGAACTAGTATGAAGGAGAGAGTACCGGGAGAGTAATAGAATAGGAGGGGCATATATGATCAAAGTATGCTGTCTGCAGTTGGCACACACCTATAACCCCAGTAGTTGAGTGGCTAAGACAGGAGGGCTGCAGGTTGGAGGCCAGCTTCAGCAACTTAGTGAGATCCTGATTCAAAACAAAAAAGGAAAAGGGCTGGGTGTTTGGCTCAGAAGTAGAATGTCCCTGGGTTCAATTCCCAGTATCACTAAAAAAAAGAGCGAGAAAAAGATATGTTATCTACATATATAAATATGTCACAACAAAACCCATTATTGCAATAAAAAAGAAAACTCCCTCTGGGGCTTATAGTGATATTTTAGTTGTTTTCATTGAATCATAGAATTTATTAGAAATAGGCAGTGCATCTCAAAGAGGGGCCAGAGAACATACCAGAATCACAAGATTGTGGGGTGGAAGGATGTGTGGGATTTTACAAAGCATATTAAATATAATTGCTTTGCTTTGTAAAACTTATCGGAGTATAATACTGATGCTTTAATTGATTTATAGTCATTTCCTTTGAAATTTAAATAATAGTCTAAAAGGTCATAAAAACAAGACATAGGTCTTAAACACTGGCTCCCATATAGAACTAAATGAATCCTGGAAAACATGATTCATACACATACACCAAGAGCTCAAAACCTAAGTGCAAATGCATGAATTTCAACTTAAAAACCATATTCCTGCTTCCTGTTACCCATATTTCTTTCCAATCAACTTCCAAAAAAAGAAAAAAAAACTCTAATTGTGAAACAATTTCATTATATATCTTGGAAATTACTCCTCAATAAGTAATACACTACTTGGCAAGATAGATAAAGAATGTGTTAAAAAAATTAATTCACTGCTTGATTTTAAAAGGTGAAAGGGTGCTGGGCATGGTGGCACACTCTTGTAATCCCAGCACTTGGCAGGCTGACACAGGAGGACCACAGGTTCATGGTCAACCTCCACAACTTAGTGAGACACTGTCTCAAAATAAAATAAAATAGAGCTGGGGGTATAGTTCAGAGGCAGAATGCCCCTGGGTTCCATCCCCAGTACCACCAAAATAAAGGAAAGAAAATGGCACCGTGTCTGCTCTTTTCACAGTAGTAAGAGCACTCCTGTGTTTGTGCTTTCCAGCTCTCGCACCTGGTCAGCTACCCCGATGGGCCGGCCAGCTGGGACAGTGCCTCTCTCGTTGCCTGCCTGCCTCCCAACACAGACTTCCCTGAGAACCACACTAGGACCCGGGTGAGGCTGCCCTCTATTTAAAGGTTACTGGACCAGGAAGGGTGTTTCCAGTTTTGAAAGGGAGTCTCCAAAAGCAAAGCAAACCAGAGAACTTAGGTGCAAATAAAGTTAAAAATAAAACAGGTAACTTGAAGTACCAAAAGAGCAGGATTAGGGATCCTCAAACTGGAAAACAAGATATCCCGAATAAGAAGCACAAACCCCTATAAATAATTAGCAAAGATCATTAATTTCCATAAGTTATGATTGCCTGTTAGCAAATGATACTTTCTCCCCTTGCCTTTAGGTTGGATTCTAATTTGTAACAGGGATCCCAATTCAAAAATTTTCACACTGACCCACAGACATACACAGCCTTAGCAAAAAAAAATCCATTTCACAATCTAATTAATGTATTTTATTCTTGAATTTCTTAAAATCTGTTCCCAGTTATCTATAATAATGAAAAACGTCAACTAAACTGTCAACCCGCCATATCCATGGCTTCTCAAGAGCCACTATAGCCAAGCATGGTGGCGCACACTTGTAATCCCAGTTCTTGGGAGGCTGAGACCTGAGGATCTGGGTTCGCAGTCAGCCTCAGCTACTTAGTGAGGCTCTCTGCAACTTAGTGAGACCTTGTTTCAAAATAAAGAATAAAAAATAGGACTGGGGGTATAGCTCAGAGGTAGAATGCCCCTGGGTTCAATCCCCAGTACTGCAAAAAAAAAAAAACAAAAAAAAAACCAACCACCCACCAGCATGCATCATCTGTTTCATCACACCTTGTCATCTGAACCACTACTAAGTCACCAAATTAATCATTCAGAAAGTTCCATTCTACAAAAAGGGCGCTAACCTGCTGTACTCTGGATCTTGAATGTCCCTCAAGGGTCTACCTATTAAAGCCCAGGCCGCAGGGTGGAGCTACTGGGAAGTGGTGAAAACTGGGAGACGGGGCCTGGTAGGAGGTCCTCAGATGGCTGGGGCATGACCTTGGAGCGGATGCTGTGACCCCAGTCTCCTCCTCTTCCCTTTTTAATTTTTGCTTCTTGGACATTAGATGAGCAGTTCTACTCTGTCACGTGTTTCTACCACAATGTGCGGCCTCAGGACAGGCTTTGTCAAAGCAGGGCCAACCAATCAAGGCCTGGAATCTCCAAAACTGTGAGCCAAAAGAAACATGTCCTCTTTATAAGTTGATTTAGCTCAGATATTTTGCTATAGTGATGGAAATCTAACACACACACACACACACACACACACACACACACACACACACACACACCTATAACTGGATCTAGGCAGTATTAGGGGTCGAATCCAGGGAGACTCTGTCTCTGAGCTACACCCCCAGCCCTATTTATTTTTTATTTTGAAACAAGATCTTGCTAAGTTACCACATGCTGGTTTTGAACCTGTGATTGTCCTGTCTCAGCCTCACAGGTACTGGGATTACAAGCATGCCCCGCCACACCAGCCAACTTCTCTATTTGTATGGAAATTACAAAAGTATCTGATTTTTAAAAACAACTCATTTTGAAAATCATCTTCACTTTATAGAAAAGGCAGCTGAGGCCAGGCATGGTGGCGCACGCTTGTAATCCCAGCATTCGGGAGGCTGAGACTGGAGGATCCAGGTTCGAGGAGGCCAGCCTCAGCTACCTAGTGAGGCACTCCACAACTTAGTGAGACCCTGTTTCAAAATAAAGAATAAAAAATAGGACTGGGGGTGTAGCTCAGAGGTAGAATGCCCGAGTTCAATCTTCAGTACTGCAAAAAAAAAAAAAAAAAAAAAAAAAAAGAAAAAGAAAAGGCAGCTGAGGTTCAGAAAGGTTAACTGTCCCAAAGTACTTGATCAGTAATAGGAAGAGCAGGGGCCAGGAACCAGGTACTTCCACTCCTCATTCAGTGTATTTTCTGTTAAAGAATAATGTACAGCAGAACCATTTGATGATCCTATTGTTTGGAACACCTACCTGTTCATCCTGGAAAAACTATGGCTTTTGAAAAGAACATTCAAAAATTTTAAATTAGAAAGCTGTAATTTCAAACCAGGCATGGTGGCATTCTCTTGTAATCCTAGTACTAGTGAGGCTGAGATAGGAGGATCGCAGGTTCGAGGACAGCCTCAGCTACTTAGTGAGGCTCTCTGCAACTTAGAGAGACCCTGAATCAAAATAAAGGATAAGAGCCGGGCGTGGTGGCGCACGCTTGTAATCCCAGCATTCGGGAGGCTGAGACCGGAGGATCCGGGTTCGCGGCCAGCCTCAGCTACTTAGTGAGGCACTCCGTAACTTAGTGAGACCCGGTTTCAAAATAAAGAATAAAAAAAAAATAGGGCTGGGGGTGTAGCTCGGAGGTAGAATGCCCCTGAGTTCAATCCCCAGTACGCAAAAAAAAAAAAAAAAAAAAAATAAAGGATAAAAAAAAAATGGGCTGGGGGTGTAGCTTGGAGGTAGAATGCCCGTAAGTTCAATTCCCAGTACCGCAAAAAAAAAAAAAAAGAGCTGAAATTTCTAACCTAGAAATGTTTGACCATCCAAAATAAGCTATAAAAAATATTCTGAGAAAACTTGAAAAAAGTTTTGAAATAGAATTAGGAGGCATAGTACAAATATGAAGAAGCCTAAAATTTTCTATGAGAGAATTTTCTAACAAGGAATGCTGTCTATCAAACGGAGCCTGGATAATGGGAAAGGGTTTAAGTAGAGGCCTGGCAGCCACCTGCTAGGGGGCGAAGAGGCAACTCAGCTGACTTAGCAGGGAGGGGCTGCCACACTGGACCGAGAGGACCTCCACACACCATGTGTGCTCGAGCTTAGCGATGCTCTGCTGTGGAATGACTGGTAGTACTGCCTTCCTCTATTCTGCCATCTTCGTCTCCCCTCTACAAAGCTTTTGCTTCCTGTTTCCAAGATCCTAGGTCTTAGTTGCAAAGGGAGGAGTGCTTCTACCCCGAGACATGCCAATGACTCCACTGAAATGGAAGTTAAGATGGCTGAGGGCCACTCTGAGCTCTGCAGATCTCTGAATCACCAGGCAAAGCGGAGAGCTATTGTGCTGGGGTGATGGATCCTGACCACCAAAGGGAAACTGGACCACTGTTCCACGTGGAGATAAGGAAGAGTGTGCCGGAAGTATAGGAGACCGGTTCTGTAGGTCATCTCTTAGTATTAACATGCCATGAGATTGATGTCAATAAAAAACTGCAACTACCCAGGCCAGGCAAGGCTAAGGAAGGCCCAGACACTTTAGGAAGGTGCTGTGTTAACTTTGAGTTACTGTTATCCCAGCAAGTAAAGAACCATGACTAGCTGAGGTGCTTGCTGAAGGCAAAGAGAATATGGAACGGGAGTAGAAGAAAGTAGTTATCGATATTATCTACGACCCATGACCAGTTACAGAAATGAAGGCTGTCACTGTCACGAGCTTTTCCTCCCTACTTTGTTATGATTGTGTTTGCGTGTGTTATCACTTAACTCCAGTGAAAATATGTTCACTCTCTTCTAACGGGTACGTTCCTAATAGCCTTTCCAACGTTGCATTTCTTGTCATTGCCTTTGCACATACTAATACCTTCTTTTCAACTCATCCCATATTTCTCTATTCTATATGTAAACTAAATCAGTCATGAGTAGGAAGGGATGCCCTCCCCTCCCATGTCACAAGACCCCAGGGCTAGAGAACAACAGCTCCTTTAAGGCTCCAATTTACTATGTAGGCATCCCTCCTGCCGTAACAACACCAACCAAGCTTCAATAAGCCCTGGGGCAGTCTTCCTAGAGGGCTGTCTCAACCACAGGGGGCTTCTCCGAGGCCCAGCTTCCAGTTTGCGAAGGGACCACAGGGATGGCTTCCCACCATTCTCAGCCATCAGCAGCATGAAGGTGCCAATCAGCGGGCACTGACTGTGCATCTGACAGCAGAGGGAACCACACACACTTGGAGGATCATCTTCAAGGTGAAATGTCACTGCCAGAGAGTCATTCTTTTCACCAGGAAGAATTCATACCTGCACAGCATAGTTGAACGCTAATCAACATCATTTTTTTTTTCCTTTGAGATCATTTTCAGCTTCTAATAACATAGTCACATCACAACAGTTAAATGTGTTCACTTCTTCTCAAGAGTTGTTTTTCATGCTGGGGAGAATGGATAACAAACCTCTAATATTTGGGCTACTTCCTGTTTTCTAAGAGTTCCTTGGTTCAGTAATAGACCGTTCCTTATAAACATAGAGATAGAAAGACAGAAACAAACAGGGAAACGGAAGGGAGGGGAACTAAAAAAAAAGTGAAGTCATCCAAAGATACTGATACACCACAGCATGTAGTACAGAGTGTGGACGGTGCAGACAGGCTGCGAGATCTGATCCTTGGTCCCAAGCTTACTGGCTGTGTGCCTTTGGATGAGGTCCTTATCCTCGTGGGGCTGGTGTGAGGGCTGAGTTAACTCAGCTAGTGAAACTGGGTTAGAGCAGAGCCTGACACATTGGAATTAAGGATCAGTGCTTGTGGTGGCTAGGTAACCAACCAGAGACCTAGGCTAGAGGCCTGACTTTGGGGGTCCCAATGAATCAGGTCTAGCCACTCACTGCAGGATCCAAGTGGAAAAAGTAATGGTAGAAAGCAATTCATTCATTCATTCAAGCTATATGGGGAAGATGAGGGGGAACAAGCATCCTCCGCCCTGTCTTTGGGGATACTGACATACTGATTATACAGGGAAGGGGGCCGGAAGCATGCACCGTCGAGCAGTCTTGGCCAAACTGTGGTCTGGCTGATTATTATCTCAGGATTGGTCTGGTGGGGCCTTGTTCTCAGTAAGAAAGTTGCTTTTGCCTGGGAGGTAGTTTTGACTCATCACAAGATGTTTGTTCATCAGACCTACTGTTTCTGGAATCCAAGGTGACTGCAGGGGAGAATGACTCAGAGCAAAGGAGACAAAAGCAAAATGGAGGCAGACAGGCGAAGCTTTTACTCATCCGGCATCTGCAGTCCCAGCTGAAGAGTCACTTCTTTTAGCAGAAGCAGTCTCTATGTTCTGGTTGTCTAGGTTACTCCATGTACCTTTCTAATACTAAGAAAAGTATGGGCAGTGGGAAAGGTGTGAGAGAAAAAAACCTTAAACAGAAAACCAACAGAAATGAAACACTTTTTGACATTTTCCTGATGGAAAGTTCAAAGCCAGGACAAAGCTCTTTGCTTCTTGTTCTTCTGCAGATAAGCATCTCTATGGATCCCTGCTTTGCTCTTTCTTGCCACAACAGAAAACTTTAAAGGTGGGAAAAAAAAATCAAAGTAGAAATTTTGATTCATTACTCCAGTGGGTGGTGAGGGTTAGGCAGAGGACAGCAGGGGCAACATTAGCTTCTGCCTCAGAGAGCCTCTTTCCCATAGGCCTCTTCGTGCATCTCAGCCCCGCTCACGACACTCACATCTGTGACCAGGGGCAGTGCAAACTGATAGAGACCCTTCACACATTGGGGACCAGCCCTGCACCCAAAGCCTCAGTGTCATTTTCTGTACTTTTCCCTCTAGAGCTACTAGCAGATCAGCCTCTGGGTGGAGTCCAGCACTTCTACCCCTGGCTGTGAGGCCAAATGCACAGGCAGGCCTAGACTGTCCAGAGCCACAGATGCCACAGTGTGACTGCTCGTGGCCACCGAAGCCTTTTCTTCCCTGTGATTAGTCAATATACGTCATGGAGCACCTGCTATGTCCCTGTCCTGCCACTTCCCAAGCATCTCACAGGGAATGCTTCAAATCTAAGATGCAGGACTGGTTTATTAACTATCACCTGACACATAGGCAAGGACTATGGAACTTTCAACCACCTTTTGGCAGCAGAGTTAGGGTCTTTTAACACCACAGAAGACCTTGCTAAGAAGAAAACCTAAGTGAAACCCAATTTGTATTGCATTAGACACTCTGGTCTTAGAAGGATGCAAGACCCTGGGAATGTAATGAGGTTTCAGCAAACTGAAGGAGAACTGGGCGTGAGTGGAGATTAACATTTTTGTTCCAGACACTGGGCTGGTTTGATGAATGAGAGTTTTTAATTCTCTCAATACTCTGTGATATAAATATCACCATTCTTATTTTATAAAATAGGACACTGAAGCTGTGAGATCAGGTGCTTTGTCCGGTATCATGGAGTCACTAATGGGGCGCCACTATTCAAACCTAGATCCATCTCCAAAGCTTAAAATTTAAATCTAACAACAAATGTGAGTGAACACTAATGAGAAGAACCTTTTAGCTATAAATCTAAGCTAGATGACTGACTACTAGCTAACTAGGTGAATAAGATGAAAGGGAAATCTCTGAACAGTTGGATCCCCAAACTGAAATGCCTGCTCAACAAAGGTAATCAGAAGCTCCGGCGGGGACTAACTCATCATGCACAAGAAGGGCTCCAAGCAACAGAAATGGGAAGGAAACAGGAGGCGAGGCCAGACGGCCTGTGAGCAAGGGGTACTCTGCCTTTAGAGCGCAGCTCAGGAGCTGGCACATGAGGAGGGCTGCTCTGAGTTGGTCTAGTTCAAGTGTACTACAAACCACTGGGACAATTTTTGATGACGTAAAGTTCTAGTTACCTGGGCTAAGGATGTACCTCAAAGTTAGAGCATATGTTAGCATTCCTGAGACCCTGGATTCAACCCCCAGCACTACAATTATTAGTTAATTAAAAATGTTCTATTTAACCATCCCATCGGCTTTCCAATGATTGCTGGAAGTTTATTCCCAAAAGTTTTCAATAATCATTCTTCATTGGTCATGTCAACAACTTGGAAACAATGTCATAAAAATATAAATTTCTGTAGCAAGTAAAACACAAATAATTAAAAAAAATAATTAAAAAAACACAAATAATTGATATGCTTATTGTATGATATTCTACCTATTGCTGTTCTCCTAACATAAGTTGGCAAAAATTCCCAAAGCCAGGATTCTGACAGAGATAATTTGCTTTCTAATGACTTGCTATTCATTATTTCTGATACAGCTACAAAAATAGTCCAAAGACCTTACAAAATCAATTGCCATTTCAAAATGTATGTTACACTTTCTAAACATAAAGCCTGAAAGAAAGTTAACAGGTTAGTTCAGTATTATCCTAATAACCGGGCCTTTAAAACACTGAAATACAACCAAATGTACAGTGGCTTTAAGTTATCAAGGACACTCTAACTTTTAAAATCCTGAAGTCCTACTCTCTTTAATTGGGAAGTGAAAGTTCAGTTCATTTTAATGTGACAATGATTTTCTGTACAAAACTGCACCATCTTCTTTTCTGTTTTCTCAAGGATGTTCCCTCTTTCAAGTTCTGTGATACAAATAATTTTGTATCTATCTGCCAACTGACTAAACAATCTGTGACTCCATCCACATCCTATCTTTTCCACTTCAACTTAGCTCAAATAATGTCTGAGCATTAACTTTAGGGCAAGAAAATAGAGATTCTAAAAGTCACAGTACTGAGTTGCCACACAGAGTACAGGCTAACTAAGAGTGAAGGGTAACTGAGAAGGCAGGGAGGGGAGGGGAGAGAGGCAGGGACAGGGGCTGGGGCGGGTGAGGGGGAGCAGCAGGGAGCAGGGGGCGGGGCAGGAGGCCTGGGATTCCAGGGCAGAACTCAGAGCTAGGCATTAAGTGATTTTTTTTTTTTAACTTCTGAAGCTCAAAGCAACTCAAAATAATTTTATTTAGTTTATCCCCATAATATTCATAGGAACCTTAATAACTTTCGCATAAACCAGAGCATGTTGTATATAAGAAAATAAACATAAAAGTTTTTATCTAAAATCTTCGCACTACTTATTTGTGGAGCCAGCATTAAAACTCAGCTCCTAAAGATCAGTCTAGAAAACCACACAGCTTTTAACTGATTGACAGCAAACAGATTAAAACACTTCACAAAAAAACAGATGATCACTCCAAACCATAAAGAAGCCATTTACTTTGTGTGTGTTGTGGTGTGTGTGTGCGGGGGGGGGGGGGTACTGGGGATTGAACCTAGGGGCATTCTACCTCCAAGCTACACCCCCAGCCCTTTTTTATTATTTTTGTTTGTTAGTTTGTAAACAGGGTATCATAGGGTTACTAATAGTCTTGCTATGTTGCTAAAGCTGTCCTCAAACCTGCAATCCTTCTGTCTTGGTCTTTCAAGTACTGGAATTACAGGCATGTGCACTAAGCCCAGTTTATCTATATTTTTTTAAAAAATGAAATAATTGGGACGCTAAAATAGGAGGATTGCAGGTTCAATGCCAGCCTCAGGAACTTAGCAAGACCCTGTATCAAAAAAAGGGGATAAGGAGGCTGGGGGTAGCTCAGAGGTAATTGATAGAATGTCCCAGTACCCCCCCACACACACACACACAAAGGAAAGGCGTGAGGAAGTGTGCCTCTGCCCACTAGTGCCGATTCAAAGGCAGAGGACTCATGAGAAGACCATCCATGAACCCGACAGACAGCAGAAGCACAGGGCTCAAGGAAGCTGCCAATGTGGATGAGCAGTCTGTGGGTCACTATGAGTTGACCCCACAACTGGGCGTGGTGGCGCACATCTGTAATCCCAGTATCTGGGAGGCTGAGCCAGGAGGATCACAGGTTCACTGCCAGCCTCAGCAACTTAGTGAGACCCTGCTTCCAAATAAATATAAAGAGGGCTGGGGGTGTAGCTCAGAAGTTGAATGTCTCTGGGTTCAATGTCCATTACCATAAAAAACAAAAACAAAACAAAACAACCCCCCCCCCCCCAGAGCTGGCCCTCCCTGCTGGGAAGGGCTCCTTCATTCCACAGAGTTTCCAGAGGGGGAGACGGCACAGTTCATCTTTAGTCACTAACCACTAACATTTACTTTTTATCGCTGGGGTTGCGGTCACTTCACACTTTTGACTTAGGACATGTTCAAAAGATAAAAACAAACAAGGCATGCATACACATTCACTGTTTTATGCAACTCTTGTCTTGTTAACTGCCTCAGTTTATCTTCTCAATCCAGAAGCCTTCTTTTTCTGCTGGCCTCTATACATGATGTTGTCCTGGATCAGTGATTCTATGTTAAGGACTGAAATGTCATCATTCTCTCAAGTTAAAACAGTGCACTGTAAATAGAAATGTTCAAAATAAACACAAATTATGAGGTGAGAAAGCCCTACTGTATTTCTTATCAAATTCAATAATGATTCTTCCACGCTAGAAATTAAGTCCTGCATTCCCAAACAATTACCAGGATGAATTATGTCATTTCCAACCAATGTAATTGTTTACAAAAAGTACTGGGTTGTCTAGACTACAGAATTAATAGGCAAATAACACTGGGCTAAATTCCAATTGAAATGTAAAACAGATACTGGAGATGCCTGAGGTCTTTCTTATATTTACTGGGCACTTACTATGTGCCAGACACCATTCTGGAGCCAAGAGACAGCTAAATATGGCACCTGGCTCACACACTCAGCAAGTGCTCAAGACGGGGTGAGACAGGCAGGTAAATGATTACACAACAGTGAGCTCAGTGCAATGCTAGAAACACATGCAAAGTACCCCGAGCAGAGCATGAGGTAAAGTGTCAACAGCTTCCTTAGTCCTGTGTCTCCACAGAGAGGTGTTTTCAGAGATCTCCAAACACCAGAGGCAAGGGGAACTTTGGCACTCTCTCCTAAAACACCCATTGTCCAGAACCCCTTAAATAGGCCAGTGACTTCCTTTCTTTCCAGTGCTCCCTTTTCAGAGTGTGGGACTATTAACGATAACAAACAGAAATTAGGATTAAACGCGTCTTCATATATTTAACATGTAAGATTCTTCCCCCCCAAATATTTCTTAATGTTTAATTTTCTGTATATATGTACTGTTACAGTAAAACTGAACGCTGGCTCTCACTCATCAACCTGAATTGCCCGGAACACACCTTGAGTTCTTTTTAAACCTATACTCCATTTTGGCATCTCTATATTTTCAGTTAGCTATCTACCTATTAAGCTCAACTTTTTCCCATTTAGCAGAAGGATCCATTATTCCATACATATCTGTGGCCTGCTTACAGATGCAAAAACCACGTACCTTTTAAAGGAATTATCAAAGGCAGCTAGGCTTTTTAAAAAAAAAAAAAACCATCCACTAATAAACTGTAAAAACTCATATTTCATTATGAGTAGTGTCAAAAATAGGACACATTACTTGCCAGCCAGATGACTGATGAGTCATATAACCTCCCTGAGTCTCAGTTTCCCCATTATTAAACAAGAGCACCAGTTTCTAACTTACAGAGAGAGAGCTTGTTGAGGATCATAGTGACTCCCCTTCATTCTGGACTTAGATTCCCCAGTTTCTTCATACATCTCTCCCACTTAATTCTCATGCAAAACCTCTACAGAGTGATTATAACTATCCCTCTTTTTAAAGATGGGGAAACAGGCTTACCGGTCTTCCTCAACTTGTCCCAGATCTATTGGCAGGTGTGGACAGAGTCAGGGGTGATCCCTGGGGTCTGTGCTCTCAACTGCCCCCTTTCTCTGAGAGATTCTGCAAGAACAACCGTTGGCCATGGCTGGGATAGGACGAGCCCCAGAAACAACACCCAAATCATGACCACTGGTGTCAAGTGGCACGTGTTCTGTGACGTTTCTGAGGAATCCTTAACCAAGAGCGCAGTTTGGGCTTCCCAGTCCTATCCTTGTTCTCGTCAGGCAAAAGCCCCGTCTCACCTTCCTTTGAGCCCCATCTGGATTCACCTCCTCTCCCTGGGCTCTGCACTCCCACACCCCTCCCACCTGTTGGGCTTGACAGTGGGGAACTCCCAACCCAGCATCAGTCCTTGGCCAAGTCTCATTCTGCCCACCCTTGAGGAATCAATCAGGGTCACTCCCACACCCTCGGCCTCATCCGCTGGACAGATTCCCAAATGCCTGGAGACCTAGTACCCAAGCCTCAGAAATCAGGGCCGCAGGGGAAAAGCCACAGACACCTAGAGGTGGCTGGTTCCCGTGCTCTGCTGTCTGGGGAGCAAGCAGGACCAGATGCTGATGCAGGCCCATGCTGCTCACTTCCTTCTCCCCAGAGCCTTCTTCAGCACATAGCTGAAACAAGAATCCCCAGCTCAGCTCTTATAATCTGGGGAAATGAGGCCGATGTAACATTTGGTGTCACACAGGCAGTGGTCTCAGAGTCTAGACTTGGGGTCAGGAACGTTAGACTCACCCGAGGACTTGTAAGAAATGCAGATCCTCGGGTCACTACAGACCAAATGAACCAGAAGCTCTGGAGTAGGGCCTGCAACCTGTTTCCATATTCCGATGGATTCTGATGAAAGGTAGTTTGAGGACATTGAGTGCACTCCGAAGGCAGTGGAGCAGCTAAATCCGTTTAAAACACTTCAGCTCCAGGTGCTGAAGGCACAAACCAGGCTTCTAGCAGCGCTTCAAGAGGCTCTCAGAACAGAAGTGAAAGAAACAACAAACAAACAAGGGAGGGCAGCCCACGCCTACAATCCCAACAATCCCAGATACTTGGGAGGCTGAGGCGGTTCTAGGCCAGCTTGGGAAACTTAGCAAGAGGCTATTTCAAACTAAAATAAAAGGGGCAGAGGATATAGCTGAGTGGTAGAGCACTTGCCTAGCACATGTGAGGCCCTGGGTTCAACTCCCAGTACTGCAAAATAAAAATAAGAACAATAACAGCCACAAGAAAAAACACACACAGGAGGCATTCTAGCCACAGGGTGAAAGGTCCTTTATACATATTTGATACATAATTATTTCCCCAGTGTAAACAAGAAAGGAGAGATGCCCTCTACAAAATGTTTGATAAAGAGGGACAGAGTTGGGTATGGTGGTACACTTGTAGTCCCAGGTACTTGGAGGCTAGGGGAGGCAGATCCTCAAACTCCCAAGTTCCAGACCAGCCTGGGCAACATAATGAGAACCTGTTTGGGGGAAGGAGGAGGAGGAGGAGGGGGAGGAGGAGGAGGAGAATATAGGGGGAGGGAGAACAACAACAACAAAGAGGGTCTGGCTTGGAAAAGAAAGGACATTGGTAGATTTAAACTTCTGTACAATTAGGTGGTTGAATGTGGATGTCATCTTTTGCACCTGGTAGAACCCAGACCGACTATCCTAATGGAAAGAAGAGATGCATTGCTTAATATCTGGTCATTCTGGACATGACATGACAGAGAGAGACAATGGAGTCTTGATGAAAAATACTACACTGCTTACCTTGTGAGGGAAAACTTACCCTGATAAGGAAGAATAAGAAAACCTGTGTTAAACCCAAGGTATATATAAAACAATGTCTCAGGATGTGTGGAAAGAAACATTAACACTTCCAATCCCCAGTATCGTCCTCCTCCCTCAAAGTCACTGTCAAGAAACTAGAGTGAAGATAAGACTAATCATGGGAATACAAACAAAAACAAGCCCATGGCAGAAGTGACCTTTCTCTACTCCCAGAATGGTTTCTTCACCAACCACATTATGAAGTAAATGCAACTCTGAGTAATCAGATCTGACAAGACATTGGCCTCAAAATGAAATTATAAGAAAGAAAGAACCAAGACAACTGTGTGCATATGGATCTACACATGCAGCTGTAAATTAAAGCACTACATCTTCGGATGTTAATGGATAACAGAACAAATCCATCTGACTGGCAAGACATTTCAAAATACTATTTCAAGCTGTACGTGGTTGCGCACACTTATAATCCCAATACTTGGGAGGCTGAGATAAGAGGATCGCAGGTTCAAAGCTAGTTTCAGCAACTTAGAGGGGCCCTCCATAACTCAGTGAGACCCTGTTTTCAAATAAGAAATAAAATCAGGCTGGGGGTGTAGCTCAGAGGTAGAATGCCCCTGGGTTCAATACCTAGTGCCCCCCCCACGCACAATTTCACTGTCATCTCATGTTTTCACAATTTTTCATGGGAGTTTACTTTTACAATGTACAGAAATGGCACAGTAGTATATAATATAGGAATAAGCCATTTACTGGGGGTGCCTGCCCAATTTAATTTTGTTTATGTAAAAAAATGTGTAGATAGATCATATCTATGTATAAAAAGATCTTTATATTAATTCAGTAAATTTTAAAAAGGTTTATAGGTAAATGATCTTTAACTTCATAAAGTATAGCTCAGTGGTAGAATTCCCCTGGGTTCAATCCTTAGTAACAAAACAAAAAAGATAACTCTCAGTAAACTGAACCCACAGTTATTTCCACCTTTATTGGAAAACTCTTTATTTGGTTAAATATGGTTTGTAGCGTGAAACTAGGAGAGCTGCAGGTTGCTAAGCAGCAGCTGCAGAATGAGGCAAGCACTTTCCCTTGCCTGAATGTCGGGAACTGAAGAGCCCAGTCAGAACGGGCGACTGGGAAGTCAGGACAGACTCAACCTCTTGATGGCCTTTCGTCAAAATCCACGTGAACGCTAAAGAGCTCCAGGTAGAGAATAATGGAGCTAAGGCTGGGATCTGATGTCAGACAACATGCAGGGGTTTGGGCTGCAAATCGTGCTAACTTGTAGCTTTAAGAACTTTCATTCACAAAGACAGAGGTTATAAGGAATAAATTTAAAAAATAAAACCCAAATGCCCAGCATACAAAGAATTTAGTCTCACTTAAAGGTATAGGTATCATATGCTGACCTTCCAACACGCAGACTTGAAACCTGCTGTCTCTCAGCCTCATGCTTTGAGGCCAGCGTTTAACACCACCAGTAAGGGTCTCATCGAGGGAAGATGCTCCTTAGACTAGCAGCATCACCCACAAGTTTACTAACATGCAACATCAGGCCCTGCCCTGACCCAACGAATTAGGACCTGCGTGTTAACAGGTACTTCCTAGGCACATTCAAGTTTCTGAGGTAGTTACTACAGGAGAACTCGCAGTGCCCAACCACTGGCTGTCATGTCTAAAATGTGGAGTTCTGCAGATGAAAGGCCGTGCTTCCTTTCTTGGGTCACTGTGTTAGCTACTCAACATCGCACAAGATGACTGATAGGAAAATGGCCAAGGGTTCACAGGGCAAGCCCCCGTAGCTCGCTCATCAGAGGGCACTGAACCTCTTTGTTTATGTCCTTTCTCCCATTACTTCAAAAGTCCTAAGACATACTTCCAATCTTTCACATTCCTGACAAATTAGGGATTAATCTGAATGGCTGTAAAAGTGAGGCTAAAGAAAATATCTATTTTCTAAGTGAATACCAATCCCTGTGAACGGAAAGTACTGGTAATGGTACACACACAACATGTGAGTACACATACACAAATCTAGGGTGTTCTCTACTGAGGAAACACCTGATAACTGAAAGATAAAAGTAGTGAAAGCCTCAGCCTAACCCTGGCTTCCCATTTAGGGAGTGACAGAGTCCATGACACATCAGTACCAAAGCAAAGCAAATGACCAAAAGTTCAATGAGATGTCACATAGGTTTTGTAATTTTTGTCAAGGCATTGAAAAATAAGAAAATTCAGTATTAGATATCTACAAATGGAAACCAATTTTACTGAGTCTATATTGGTAGTTCTTTACTTGCAGGCAGTGAAGCACCTACATTTTTAATAAATTGCCTTTCCACCCAAATTTTATATAAAGAGCCCCCCCAAACTATATTTCATAAATGAAACTGTTTGGGGGGAGGGGTGGAAGGGAAGCATCAGCTGACTAACCACATTAACAGCCCCTTGCCCCCAATGAAACGCCTTTTTCCAAAGAAGAGAGAAGCAGCAGGCATTTGCAGCAATGCAGGTCAGTCTACACAGAAACCTTCACTAGCCTCATCATGAAGCAGAGGGCCTCAGAACCTCAGCAGGCAGACTTAAGCACTCCCAGTCCTTTCCTCACGGGCTCACTCCTGAAGGGGGCAAGCCGAGGAGGGTGGGAGCTTCACTCCAGAGGTCACCTGCCCCATGTGGCTGGGGGTTGAGGAGAGGCAGGGTGCATGGCACGCTAGCCCACAAGGGGCTTGCTTGCTTAAGAGAACTGATGAGATCATTTCCCACATATATATACAAGATGATTTGCTGACTTTGCACAGGCAAAGGCTGCAGGTTCCAAAAGAACCTCTACTACCTGCTGAAGCAGGTGAGAGGTCTTTGGCTAGTGTGTTGGAGACCAAGTACCCGAGAAGGCGGTGACCATTGGATGGGGACAAAGGTCCAGCACATACCTGTTATTTTATGGTTCTCTGAGACAGGACCTGCCCTCACTGCCCTACACAATATCCTCTTGGCTTTCAAATTTTCATGATATATTAAAAATAAGAGGCCATCAGTATATTTTATATGACAAAATAAACCTCATCTTGACAAAGGAGAATAAGAGTGACAATCTAATAGCAGTGATATTAGAATTTCACCTTGGCTCAGCTCACCTATAACACACATCAGCCCTAGGAACAAATAAACTAGTTCCACAGGGTTATGGGCAAAGGTTGATACCACAGATGAATGACAATGCCCCAGATCTCATTAGCTTAAAATAGCAAAGGGCTCTTTTTTTGGGGGGGGGGGTCCTGGGGGATGGGAGAGGGCATTCTAACTCTAAGCTATACCCCCAACTCTTTCCATTTTTTATTTTGAAACAGGGTCTCACTAAATTGCTGTAGCTATTCTAGAACCTACACTCCTCCTTCCTGTCTCAGCCTCTCAAGTACTGGTATTACAGGTGTGCACCACCATGCCAAGCTGCGAAGTTCTACTTCTTGATCAAGCTTCATGCCTCTGCAGGTCAGCTGAGGCTCTGTTCCACGCTGTCTTCACTCAGGAGAACCAGCTGGCAGGGCCTCTAATTGTGTTATACAACAAGGCCCACAGCGCCAGGAAGCAGGAGCGTGTAAGAGCAGCCAGAGCTTGCTTTCCAAGGTCTCTGCAGACATTCTATTGGACAAGGACATGAGCGGAAAGCATCCAGCCCAAGGGCAAGGAAGACGCACAATCATGCACGCTCCACTCTGCTTCATGGTAACTTGTGCTGTCGCTCTGACTTGGCCCTGGACAGAGACCTGGCCAAGTCGAGTGACAGAACAAGATGCCATGTGCCCCTATTCCAGATTCCAGCAGGTATCTCAGTGCTAGCCCCTCATCAAGGGGTTCCCATAAACAGCTGTCAGATGGCCAGACACGAGCCCACAGAGGTCTTCCAGCACCATTCCCCCCCCCTCCCCGCCCCGATTCCCTCTGGTTGCTCTCCATGTGGTTGTCAGTCTCCTCCTAAATTCACCTCATTGTTGAATATCTCTCTCATGTGGAGCAAATTTATCCTCACTTTCCATAATTACATCAGCTATACAATCCCACAGTGATCCACTCCCCTAGAGCCCTAGTTAACATAATGCAAAAACAATGAGACCACAGCCTGGGCACCTCCAGCTGTGCTCTTATCAGATCACAGAACAGAGCCCCAAATTCTCAGGATTCTGAGTGCTCTCGCTTAACGGGAAAGCACATGGGTTTCTTGTGGGGAAGTTAGAAACAACCCGACCCCTTCTACCTGTGACTGTTTAAGTGAAACAGCTCAAGTTGTATTATGATGTGTGTATGTGTGTATAGTATGTTACGTGTGTACAGAAAAGCAGCCTGGAATCAGGACCACCACCACCCCATCTAAACACTGCTTATCTGTAGGAGTTAGGACTGCAGAAAACTTTTATATTTTGTGCGTTTTAAACTGTCTTTACAAAATAAATGTGTATTACACTATTTAATCCATATAATTATAGAAAAACTAGAGAAAGGTATATTAAATCTGGTCCTTTTTGTATATTTTTAGAGGAGCAATTTTATAATAATGAACTTCTCTTTTAAAAATATTGCATTGGATGTAAAGAAGGCAAGAGATGATTATCATAATACTTACCTGATTGGCTAAAATAGACCTCTGCCTCTTCTTCCTTATCTGATGGAACTGGCTAAAACTGAGGGAGATTCTGGCCAAGAACATGCAAGTGATGAGATCAGCAGAGAGCGAGCCAAAAGGGAAGGGCCGCCCTGGGCTCAGCCCTTTGCATGAGAGGAGCACTACTGACAGCAGCGATGATAATGTCAACTCACATTTATTGGGGGCAACGCTATGCGTGGATCTCTCCGAACAGTGCCGCATGCATTTTCTCATTCACCTCTGAGGTTTAAACTAATAGTGAGAGCTACTATAGTCCCCACTTCTAGTAATGTGAAAACCAGGGCCCAGGAAGCATTCGTCATTGATCCAAGTCTCAGCCCTGCTGAATGGCGGAGCCACACGTGAAGTTCAGCAATCTGAGCCCAAACCCCTGGCCCTTAGCACTCTGCTTCCTCAACCTATGTCATCTTTCTGATCAACTCCAGGAAAACAGCAAATCTAGCACAAACAAAACCATAGCAACATGGCATCCTTGAAAAATGACAATTTTCTAAGCTTTGAGGCAAGACTGGAAAAACCAAAGAACAGCAGACCTAACTATAGGAAACACCTAAGTACATTCAGGCCTGCGGCTGGCGGGTACCCGTTGTTTCTGGATGTCCAGCCCTCCTGGTCTCCACAAGGAGGGAGCCACCCCTAGTCCGCCCCAGGCGTGTCCCCAGGATCCCCGTCACTGGGCCCTCAGCACACGGCTGCAGAAAGCACTGGGCCTGGGACAGCCAGTGGGTCTCGCACACTTCCGCTGACAGTGAGTGCTCCAGGGTGAGCACCACAGTCACTCCTGAAATTGCAAAGAGCAGCCCTGAGGGACGGACAGAGGGCCCAGCTCTCACCTGGCATTCCCAGCTGGGGCCGCCCACTGTGGAAGAAGCTGACAAGAGAATCAGTCAATGCATAGAGGGAGCAGAGACCTGAAGACCAAACTGGGCCCAGTCAGACCAACCTGGGACATTTCATTCCCTGTTTTGGGTTAATTTAAAGTTGAATTTACGCAACTTTCAACTTACAAAGATATAATTATTGTTAACTGAAATTACTCAATTGTGTCTATCAAATGTAACTAGGGATTAAGAAGAGAAATGCTGAATAAGGGGAAATGCTCAGTTTCCTTATTGAGCCAGGAAATACAACTTTGTTTAAAGAGGTAGAGTGTTGTTAAAGTCTGGGATAGTGGATAGTTTGCCCACATCCAATCCCGACATGCTCCCTCCTTGTCTGCCTCTGCTCATTTCCAACCCCGGCCCTTGAGGTCAGGCCTGTGAATCACTCTGAAAAGCAAGCAGGCAACATTTCCCAAAGCAGCCCATCCCTACTCCCAAACTCATTCTCCTTCATCCAGGAATTCTATGTGTATTACAACAAGAATGGAAAATCACTTGAAAGTCTCTGTTATTTGGTATAACTGGTCTATCTTAAATATTATCTAAAGAAAATCATGTCATTGGTAAGAGAAAAATACTTTAAAAATACTTTCACAACCCGGGTTTGGTGGCAAACACTTATAACCCTAGTACTTGGGAACGCTGATACAGGAGGATCGCCAACTCCTAGGCCAGCCCCGGCAACTGAGTGAGACCCTTTTTCAAAATAAAAAATAAAATAGGGCTGGGGGTGTAGCTCAGAGGTAAAAGGCCCGATTCTAATCTCTAGTACCACTTAAAAATTACAAATATTTACCAATTTTGCCTTTGTAAATTTAAATGCCCTATGAGAACCCTCATAAACTACAGTTGATTACAAGCTGTTATTAATGGTTCGTTGGCTTAAGTCATCGCTCCTTGTCCTTTTCTCTCTAGGGTGCATGATGTATTCTATACATGCAATTATTAAGAGGAAACAGAGAAGAATAGCTAATGACCTTGCTGTATACAAGGACTGGTTTATTTCTATTTTTTAAATTTAAGCACATATTATTACACTCAAAATAAAATACTTCCTTAGGGCTTTTTTTTTTTAATTTCACAAAAAGAAATAAATAGTAATATTCCCATTCTCTACCAGCCTCTCAAACACCACACTACACAAGAAATCCATATGACATTGAAGTTGAATCCATAATGCTATTTTACTCCTACTTTAAAATAAACATAGAGCCAGGTTTGGTGTTCAACATCTGTAATCCCAGTCCTTAGGAGGCTGAGACAGGAGGATCATAGGTTCAAGGCCAGCCTCGGCAACTTAGTGAGGCCCTCTTTCAAAATACAAAACAAAATAGGGATGGAGGTACAGCTCAGAGGTAGAACACCCCTAGGTTCAATCTCTAGTACCACAAAACAAACAAAATACACATGCAAAATAAAATAAAACAACTGTGTTTGTAGAATAAGAAATCCTGTGTTCTTGGATCTTCAAGAAACCTTTCCATAATATGACTTTTCAACTACCGGATACCAGCCTTCAATCTTCTTAGCATTCTGATTGCTTCTTTTGCTATTGTGATTTGATTTTCCTATCTGTTGTGAATAGTAATGATTTTTCCCCATCTAGAAACCCTCACATAAACCACGCTCTATAGACAGCCTCTGAAGACATTTCCAGTTACAAATGCATTTGATTGACTGAAATAAAAAGATTGATAGTCAGGCCCAATTTACCCTGAGGGGGTCAACCGTCTGTTCAGATGAGGTATGAACACTACACTGCATAAAGTTAATGCTAAGAAGAAGTCAACTATGTAATAACACAGCTACTTACAGATACTATGATACTGTCTCATAGCCAGAAGCCCATTCCCTTTCCACAGTAACTGATAAAAAACCAAACTGGAATTCAGGTGTTTTTCTTTCTTGAAGATGTTGAACAAATCAATAGAAAGAAAGAGATCTGAACATCCATCAGTATGTTGCTGAATAGTTAAATACAAAAAGGCACATTAATTAAGTGTGTGTGGGGGGGTACTGGGGATTTAACTCAGGGGCTCTCTACCCCTGAGCCATACCCCAAGCCCTTTTTCAATTGTGAAACAAGGTGCCAAAGCTCCCAAGACTGGCCTCGAACCTGCAATCCTCCTGATTCAGCCTCTCAAGTACTGGGATTACAGTCTCTCCCTTCTTCCTTTTCTTCTGAAAGTTACACGTTAGGAGTACCACGGTTCAATTTTTTTTTTAATGGTGTATGTTAATGTGCATGATTCTGTGGCTGGTTTGTTTTGTTTCGTTGCCTGTTCTTAGGTGCACAAAAAAGTCCAAGGAAAATACTAAACTACTGCTGGTCATTACTCTGGACACATCACTTTATACACTTCTTTATGATTTGAATTTCTCACCACACAGGAGCAACTTAGGTGACTAAAAAGACAAACCTTATTCAAACCACACAAAGCCACTTGGCACTGCTGGCTGGTGCGTGCGCAGAAAGCCCTGCGTTAGTAACAGGCCTCAAGCAGGTTTCTGGCGCCGACAGATCCGCTAGCCTTGAACTAAAGGGTCTTTCCACAAACGAGCCGCGGAAGGAGACCTTGCATTCGCCTCCACCTTCTAGCTTGATCCACATTGAGGAAACACAAACTTTCAAAAGCACTGTTCGTCAACTCCAAGGACAGAAGCATACCACAAGGCTCATATACTCATATCCCTGTTACAGCACTTTGCAAATTAAGTTATATTAATGAAAGCCTTAGAAAAAAATGTGTACGACAAAACCCAGAAATCTACTTCTACTGATCTCCACAACAAAACACAAGTTTTTAACATATATATGCATATATGTATACACACACACACACACACACATATGCGCATAAGAAAAGGATACGCTTTACCACTTTTTTTTTCTTTTGGTGGGAGGGAGGTAGAGGGTACTGGGGAATGAACCCAGGGACATTCTACTTCTAAGCTACACCCCCAGCCCTACTTTTTTAAAATTTGGAACAGGGTCTCACTAAGTTGCTAACAGCCTCATTAGATTGTCCTGTGATCCTCCTGTCTCAGCCTCCAAAATACTGGGATTGCAGATGTGCGCCACCATGCCCACCTGCTGGATCACTTTATCTTTTTATTTTTAATTTAAAAAAAATTTTCTTTGCAGTACTAGGGATTGAACCCAGGGGCATTCCACCTCCAAGCTACATCCCCAGCCCTATTTTTAGTCTTTATTTTGAAACAGGGTCTCATTAAGTTGCAGAGGGCCTCACTAAGTAGCTGAGGCTGGCCATGAACCTGGATCCTCCAGTCTCTGCCTCCCAAGTACTGGGATTACAAGCGTGCACCACCACACCCAGTTTGTATCACTTTTATCTTGGAGAAAAGTTGCCTTTTATTGATTTTAACTGCAGAGGTTAGTGAGAAAATTAAAGCCTTGCCTATTAAGATATTTTCAGCAAAACCATACCATATCTGGCAAAAGTTGATTGTTGTAATTGTTTTGTTAAACAATACATTTGAGCAGGATGATTTTTCCCTAAGCAACTGATATGATAACCCTCTCTCCCTTTTTTTAGCAGTCTTTTGTGTGTGTGTGTGTGTGTGTGGTATCGGAGATCGAACCCAGGGCATTCTGAGCTACACCCACAGACCTATTTTATTTTTCATTCTGAATCAAGGTCTCAGTAAATTGCTTGGGCTCCTATCTCAGCCTCCCAATTATTGGGATTACAGGTGTGTACCACCATTTTATAAAAGAATCTGAGGCTCAAAGAATGGCTTGCCCAAGGTGACACATGTATTACTAATCTGAAAGCCAGGATTTAAAGCCAGAGTTTGCTGACTCCAGCACCTATGTTCTGCCACACTGCTGTTCCTTATTTTGACCCAAATCATTGCCAGTGGACTATCATCTATAGCACAACCTAACTAGAGGTACACTAAGCTGGAATCCCTCACTGCAGTGTGTGAAACATAATGGCAGCCAGGTGCAACAGAAATAAGTAAGAAGGGTCTCAGAATGTTTTATCTGTAATGATCTGTCATCACAAGCCCAATGTTCTGATATTTTTATCAAGTTGGTAATTTTGGTGAGTGTAGAAGGTGATCATGTGCTGTTCTATTTTTCTGGATCATTACTGAATGATACCCTCAGAGAGAACCTAAAGTGACTACATGTGGAAGCAGGTGAGGCAACTTCTTTCCAGATGAAAGCATCGCCTTGTTCACGCTTGAAACCAACTCTGTGTGTGATTGGATCCAGAGGCTTTCTACCTCCAAGCCACTCCCCCGGCCCTATTTGATTTTGTTTTGAAAGAAGTTCTCACTAGATTGCTGAGAGTTTCCCTAAGGGGCTAAGGTTGTCCTCAAACCTACAATCCTCCTGTCTCAGACTCCCAAGTACTGGGATTTCAGGTGTGCACCACCACATCCAACCAGTCAACCAACTCTTAACTCAGTTAGAAGCCTGACTTTGGGATTGGGAGATACCAAATTAATTTGGCATTAATTTCTGAATTTCTAAAGCTACCTCTGGGAATTTTTCCAAGCAGATCATTTGATTTATAATTAGTGTGTTAAACACATTCCAAATATTTATGAGATGAGCCCTTGACTATCCTCTGAACCAACAACTCCTTAGTCCCTCAAACCCTAGCTTGTCTTGCTCTCAGAGTCCTTCGAACACAACCATGTTTAGACCTAACACCCCAAACGAATTCAGAGTCTAGTAGGGGTTACAATGCCATCTCAACCCAATTTGGACAGCTGGTTAATAACATGTCAACAAATTCAAATGTTTGGCTAGAGAAGAAATCAACCAATGCCAACATACAAAGATATAAAAAGAAATGCTAAACAGGCATGAAGTTCTCAGATTAAAGTCAACTTTTCTAAATTAAATTAACTTGTCATAGCCGGGTATGGTGGTGCATGCTTGTAATCACAGCATTTGAGAGGCTGAGACCAGAGGATCCAGATTCGTAGCCAGCCTCAGCTACCTAGTGAGGCACTCTGCAATTTAGGGAGACCCTGTTTCAAAATAAAGAATAAAAAATAGGGCTGCGGGTATAGCTTGGAGGTAGAATGCCCCTGAGTTCAATCCCCAGTACCGCAAAAAAAAAAAAAAAAAAAAAATTTAACTTGTCATAATATATGCTACATTATAGGAATAAAGAGAATAAAAGATTTGGCTTTATAGGTAGAAAAGTCAGCATTTGTGATATTTGAGATGACTAATTCAGAATACTAGTACAGAGCTTACAGGACTTCACTAGTCTCCCCCACCCACCAACTTGATCCACAGTCATGACAGACTGACCTCCTCTATCCAAGGTCTCTGGATAATGTTTGGTTCTTTGGTCTGAAGCCTCAACCATTTATTCCTTTACAGACCCAACTACTTCAATGACTATCATTTTCTTCTAAAACCTAACCTTATCCAAGCCACATTCAACAATTAGAACTGACTCTCACTGTGTCTTCCAAACCCTCCTTTAAAGGTCACAAACAAATTCCCTCTGCCGTCTGCAGTTACCACTCTGTTCTCCCCTGTGGCCATGTTCCCTGGGAAGGCCTTCCCACTCGGAATGGCCTGCCTTGCTCTTGCGTGTTGCTCAGGCCCTTCAAGTCCGGCTCAAAGCCCAGCACATGGGGACTCAATTATCATCCCCATGTAGGTGGGAGCTACTTTTATATCCACTCTAGAATTCTAATGCACATTCTACTCACCTTTATAAGTTTCATCTCCTTTACAATAAAGCTATCCATGACCTTGAAAACAGGTAACTACCTCAACCCAAATGATGTAAAACCATGCCCTGACAATAACAATAGCTAAATATGAGCCAGGCGTGGTGGTGCACGCTTGTAATCCCAGTACTTGAGAGGCTGAGACAGGAGGATCCAGGTTCGCAGCCAGTGTCTGCTACTTAGTGAGGCCCTCTGCAACTTAGTGAGACCCTGTTTCAAAATAAAGACTAAAATATAGGACTGGGTTTGTAGCTCAGAGGGGATGTAGCTCCTGGGTACAATCCCCAGTACTGAAAATGAAAACAATAGCTAAATATGTATAACTTTGTTGTTTGTGGTACTCTTATCATTTCATTGCAATCTTCATGTAGTACCATTAAAGTAGATATAATGAAGCTCATGTTACATCAGAGAGCCATACTTAATGTCCTTGACACCTACTGGGACGTATACTGAGCAAGTGTTAGTTTTCTAAGAAAAAGTGGCACAGAGCAGTGGGCAGCACTGACTTTGAGTCCGGGCTCCATGCCTCACTGGCCATGGGATTCTGCGGTCGGTGCTGAGTGAAATGGGTTGAATTTAGCCACAGAGTCAACAATCTGCTCCAGAAAATGCCTCTAATGACCCACTAGTAGTTAATTTGACTGTGAACTTGATCCCCGAATCTGAGTTTTCCTTGTGTTTTGGGCCCAGCCCTATTCCTTTTTGACTTCCAATGATTAATGACATTTCTTATGTTATTTGACTCACTTATGTGCAAAGGACATTACTCTAATTAATATGTCAACCCGTGCTGTAATGACATCTCAACTTCTCAAATAAATGTCAAAGTTAATGATCCATAAGTCTCATGGCTTACAAAATCTCTCCTGAACTGGCACGAGGCTCCATTAAGCCCATATTCATCCCATTTAGTGAAGTTTCCTGCATGTTGTGTTTGATTGCAAGGTGATGGCCCCGGCCCTGCTCTAGGGTATGTGCATCATATGCTTCTAAAATCCAAAATACTCAGCATTCAAGAACAGTCTTGGATAAAATTACTTAGAGAAAACTTACTCTCAAGTAATAACAACAAAAAAAGTGAAGTATCTACCTTCTTGCCAGCAGTTATTTCCCTCAAACCACCCCAAATCAGAACAAAATGTTCAGGTGAATCACAATGCCCCACCCTTGGGAAGACCCTGCCCAACCTTCCACCTGGCACAGGCAAAGTGTGTCTGCTACACTGGCAAGAGCCCACAGGCAAGAACCACTGTTTTGTCTGTCCTTCTATCTGGAATCTGGTACCATAGTACCTGGGCTCTGGTCAAACGGCACAGCCCTAAGTTCTATTTAGTCATCCCAGATTAGACACTGATGATACCACATCTCCTTGCCCTTTAGCCCACCAGTGCACACTCAGCCTGCCTCAGGTGTGCTTCTTCTAGCATTTTGTTTTTGCTTGAAAATTGTGAGAAAGAACCAACCAAACTATAAGAGACATGGCTGCTAAACATAGAAAGGCTGTGTAAGGGCTAAGAAGCATTTATTCATCATAATTGTTTCCTAACTCCATTATCGCAAAAGCAAAGCAAACTGTGCGGCTTGGATGCTGGCAAGGGTCTGTCCAGAGTTCCTGCTGAACCTTCCCGCTGAACCTTTGTGGAGGTCCTCAAAGTATGCTCAAGTGATCACCATTTTAAAGTAAATGAAGATTAGAGGAAGAAACTGCTGACAAGACCTCAAGTAGGTGAAACCCAGAAGCTTGCCCATTTTTACCTTCAAACTCTTTTATGATATAGGAGGCATCTTCAATTCCTCCTGCTCCTTGAGGCCCAGGATCAAGTCTGTCACCAAATCCTATTTCATTCTTATAAATAACCCTGGAAATTCCCGTCCTCTATTCCTATTGCTCCCATCCTATCCACACCCCTGATTGTTAGGGTACTCCTCCATGATCTCATCCAGTCTGACGGCTTTTTTAAGTGGCTTGAAATACTAGTTACAAATAGATGGCACTAAATTTTAGCTCCACAGCTAGACTCTCCTCCCTAAACTCCAAGCTCCTTTATGAAAAAAAACTACCACTTACCATCTCCATGTGATGTCAGACAAGAGCCCATGAAGGCTTAAGCCAAACACTGAAAGCCTCATACAAACTCCACACCCTGACCCCCGTCGCTGACACACCTAGGCAGGACATTCTTTCCTCTCGCTGTCACCGCCAGGACTACTGCACGCCCTATAGGTTCCCCACGGAGTGCTCTGGTCTGATCCCCCTGGTGGTTGGTGCTTCTTTCTTTGGACTCTTACTCAGTTCTATTATGTGATAATTTGGGGCAGTCCCTTGTGAGAACTCCCCTGCCTCCCCTTCTGGGGCGACTCCAGCCACAGGTTCAGCCAAACAGAACGAAGATGGTTCTTAATCTTTACACTGGTAAAGGCAACTCCACTCTTCCAACTGATGAGGCAGAAAGGTTGAGTCTTCTGTATCACATCTCAAATGGGATTCACTGGTGAACCCTATCAGTCCTCCTCCAGAAGTTATCTAGAATCCAGCCAGCCTCACCATCACCTGTGCCACCAGCCTGGGCTCTCCCTGATAACTCCAGCAGCCTCCTGCCTGGTCTCTCTGCTCTACCCTGACCCTCCTCAGACCAGTCTATCTCCTGCACAATATGCAGATTTCTTCCTTCTCCTCTAAGAGTGACATCATGGTCCTGGCTCCACCCATCGCCCCTGGGGAGATGATTCCTAAAAGCTCTCTCTGAAGCTCTGACTTCTCCAATTTTCCAATTAAATGCATGCTCACTTCTACTTGGACAAGCCACTGTCAATTCTAACTCAAAACTTCCAATTGAACTTATCTCTTCCTCAAAACTAGCTCTCATCCAAATTGTTGATTTTTTTTTTCTTTTTATGTATACATGACATTTTAACAGTGGCCACTCCTTTAGGAGTTGTCCTTGGCAGAATTACTTTCCCTCCTGTCCATCTTGCCCTTCCAAAGTTACATCCCATCCCTATGCCTTTTGCAAGAATTACTCCCCTCCTTTTTGTCCAGCATTCCAAATTTTAAAGAGAAGTAGTGCCTTAGTAGATAGATGGTAACTGCTAAACAATCTTTCTTTAGGTTTACAGAATCAAGAACATCGATGACCTTGAGGTCACAGAATTTGTAACATCCCTACTCAGTCTTTAATTCTGTGATTCAGCGCACAGAAAGCATGTAAACTGTGAAGTTTAACTTGTAGAAAAGTGATCTTTTGACAGAATTAGAGGAACAAGCCTCAGGAAGTCAAGGTCCATTGTGATGTCTGACCAGAGAAGAAAAAAGGAGACACACCCTGGGTGACAAACACCCTACTTGGCACACAGCTGTCCTGCCATTGCCCTGGTCCTTCTCCCTCCCTATAAAAGCTCTGTGCACCCCTGAGCTCCTAAGATGAAGCTTTGAGAACATCAGTGCCCTCCATCTCCCAGGGTGCCTGCCCTTAAATAAAACTGATTAGTTCCCACCAGCTCTCAGCTCCCAAATACTGGCTTTCAAATAGCAAGCAACTGGGCCTGAGTCCAGTAACTATCGCCATAATTCCAAGAAACCCTAAGTTATTCCTTCCTTTTAAGTCTTAATGAGCTTGGTATATGATATGAAACTTGGGCATGTTGCAAACACGGCCACAATTCATCTTCTTCCCACCTTGCAATGTGACTTTGCAGCTCCTCCCATCAAGAGGCAGGGCCTATTTCTCCATTCCTTGAACCAGGGCTTGCCCTGTTGCTTTGGCCAGCAGAACGCTGCAGATGAGAAGGCATAGCAGTTCCAAGCCTCAGCCTCAAAAGACCTTGCACACTTCTACTCTCTCGTTTGGAATCCTGTGCAGCTGCCCTGATAACAAGCCCAGGCTAGCTTGCTGGGTGCAGAGAGACATGTGGCCTGGTTGCCTCTGGCATCCCAACTGACAGCCTGCCAAGCAGAACTGCCTGGAGGACTGGCATCTGACCTGAGACACATGACCGAGTCTACTGAGGCCAGAAGCTAACTGCTTACCCACAGAATCTTGAGTTAAAATAAACAGTTGTTTTAAGTACTAAGTTTTGAAAGAATTTGTTAGGCTACAATATAACTACTACAAAATTAACTCAGTATGTTTAAGATAACATATAGCCTGGTCTGTTGGCACATACCTGTCATCCAGTACTTGGGAGGCCCAGATGGGAGGATTATAGGTTTGAGCCCAGCCTCAACAACTTATCAAGGCCCTCAGCAACTCAATGAGACCCTGTTTTAAACTAAAAAATGAAATGGGGATGGAAGTGTAGCTCAAAGATAGATAGATGCCCTTGAGTTCCATCCCCAGTATAACACACACACACACACACACACACACAGTTCTCATAAATTTTTGGTGCTATCCCACATATGGGGAAGTTGGCCTCCCCACTAGATGTGGCTCTGTAAGGCAGAGATCCTATCATGTTCCTCTGGATATTCTCAATTCTCAACACTCAGCACAGTGTTTAGCACAAATGCAGAGGCCAAGTATATGAGTTAAATCATTAAAGATTTGAAAAATCTGTAGATCTAGGGAAAATTCCTTTTATGTTTAAAACGGAATATCTCACGATTAAACTTAGCCAACTTACTTAACTTTTCCAAGTATCTGTTTCCTCATCTACGTAAACAATGGGGTTAAGAATACCTTCCTCAGGTACTATTTCTGAGGTTTAAATGCAATGGTTCTAGTATTTGGGAGGCGGAGACAGAAAGATCACAGGTTTGCAGATAGCCTTAGCAACTTAGAGAGGCCCTCTGCAACTTAGTGAGACCATGCTTCAAAATACAAAATAAAATAGGGCTGGGGGGTATAGCTGGTTCAATCCCCAGTACAGATAGATAGACAGACACTCAATGATTCATGTCATATCATCAGCATAAAACCTGGCACCAAAAAAAAAAAAAAAAACCATTATGTTGGAGTTATTGTTACCCATTTGCTTTTTTCTTTACAAGTAAATTATCAGCTACTTAGCTACAGTGATGTTATTTTATGCATAGACAATGCTCGGCATGTAGTAGAGATGTGTTACAGAGTTCATTCACAGATTACACACTCTGCACAAGAAGCTTAAATGGTTTCCCAATCCCATTAAAGTTTCAACTACTCCTAGGTATTAGAAAAATAAAATATTCAGGAGGCTGAGGTGGGAGGATCACCTCAGTTTGAGGTCAGCCTGGGCAACACACAAGACCCTGTCTCAAAAAAAAAAAAAAAAAAGGAGGAGGAGGAGAAAAAAGAAAGCTCCCAATATATTCCTGTATTGTATATATTAGTTCAAAGGGTGGTGGCACATGCCTGTGCCTGTAGTCTCTGCTACTCAAGAGGCTGTGGCAGGAAGGTCACTTGAGTCTAGGGGTTCAAGGCCAGCCTGAGCAATGTAGCAAGACCCTATCTTTAAAAAAAAGAAAGGAAGGGAGGGAGGGGAAGAGAGGAGCAGGGGAGAAGGGAGGCAAAGAAAAGAGAATATATTAAATTGGAAACTTCCATTTAATTACTTAACTCATACTTGAGAACCTGACTTCAACACTTAGTTTATGCAAGCATAACAAGGCCACAATTTTAAAGAGAAGAATAACACCCTGATAACTATGTAAACACATCCAAAAAAGTCCTTAATAAGCTGCTTTGAGAAAATGTCACATTTCAGACCTGT
>PVLC010004047.1:0-34255 GCA_004027655.1 Graphiurus murinus
AGACATCCACACACCACAACTACCAATCTCCCTGGGAATCTCTTGATTCTCAGCATTCCTTTTATACCATACCCAGGCTTGCCCCTCCCAGGGGATGCCCTGTGTCCATTGAGAGCCATTTAATGACTCAGGTGCTATGCTCCTGCCTTTAAGCAGGAAAACCAGAATAGCCAGTTCAGCCTAAGATGCACCTATCGTATGGTAACAGTAATAGTAATTCCAGACATATGAAGCAAAGAGTCGGGCTTTTGGGACCTTCTCTTTGTCAGGTCATTTATGGGGACTGCATTTAACAGCAGTTTTCAAGAGTTGCCTGCCCTGTATATGGCACCCCTATGGGAAAAGTGAGCCAACAGGAGTCTGGGGTGTAAAAGGGGAAAGAACTATGATAAAAGAAGACCCAGGCATCTCCATACAGGATTTTCTCCTGTAGTTAAATCAACACATTCATTACCATCAGCAAGGTAATAAATGGTGAGTAGGGGTAGGAGGTAGCCCCAGAGAGGCTGGAGGGTTTTCCCTGAAGACCAAGCTCTTCCGTGTATTATCTGTTTCCTTTACACTTCAAGCACAGATATCTTCCCCACAGTCCCTCCCCCAGTGTAGACTGCAAGAGCACTAAACAATTAAAAAATAAAATCTACCTTTGGTGAACCAACATGAAGAGTGTAACCTTATAAATTGCTAGGTAATTACAAGTCCAGTCTCATTTCTCACTTCACCTTGGCACAAGTTAATGTCTAAATGAAACTTTTACAATGAACAGTTTCCAGCTCTTCGTCCTCCCTCAGTTTTTCCACCCAATTTCCCTGTAAATTGCTTTAAGTTATTTGCTTTACCTTCCCTTCAGTAAGAAGGTAGAGTGATGATCATCGCTGTGTGAGGTCCACCCTTTCCTAGGCCTTGCTGATGTCTCCATGAACCCGAAGGCAGTGGACACACATACTCTCACAACTTTCTCTGGCACCTCAGATTTCCTTTGTCACCATCCTCCTTTCTTGGAGTAAAAGTAACAAAATAAACTCCATAGCTAGCCTAGCTCCCTATACTCCCCCAAGTCCTGCCTGGGCCGCGACGTATCTCCCCTATGATGTCAGTTGCTCCTATCACACATGTTCTTTTCTCTCTGGCAAACATGGTAAAATCTCCGTCTTCCTAATTTTGTTCCCCTGACTTCTTCCCTTTTACTTTCTGAATAGAGATTCCACACATCTGCTATCTTCACTTATTCTCACTTTCATTCTCTTCATGCTCTCAAAATACATATTTTCGCATCCATGAATTTATGGACAGGGTCCTTGTTGACCTAATCATTGCTGAATCATTAGCTATTTTCAGCCTTGCTGTGGCTCATTTTATGAAAATCAGGAGAGCTGGTTGTCCTGAACCACCCAGTACATTGGGCTTGTAACCCAGTACACGGGGTTACAAGCTTTCTTCATACCTGTGGCTAGAGATTTCTGAGATTTCCTGAACTAATTTCTCTTCCTTCCTCTCTCCCTTTTCTCCTTCCTTCCTGCAATACTGGAGACAGTACCCAGGGCCTCATATGTGCTAAGCAAACACTTTATCATTGTGCTATATCCTCAGTCCTTTTTATTTTATTTTGAGGCAGTGCCTCTCTAAGTGGCCCAGGCTGGCCTCAAACTTGTGATCCTCCCGCCTCAGCCAGTCATGTAGCTGGGATTACAGGTATGTGCTACCACTCCTGGCTTTCTGAACATGTATCTTCAGAATAAATTCTCTTCTTTCTTTTCTACACATTTCTTCTCTTTCCTTCTTACACCTTAATTGCTTCTTGAAATTACTTGAATCATTTCATATAAAGTCCTTTTCATATACTGCAATTCTACATTAGATTTCATTTCCTGTAGGTTAAATCCTCTAAGATTTCTTTTCCTTTTCTAGGTAAAAATATCAATATTGCCACATAACAAAAAAGTGTGTGTGTGTGTGTTGTGTGCTAGAAATTAAACTAAGGGCCTCATGCATGTTGAACAGATGTTCTGCCATTGACCAACATTTCCAACCTACATAATAAAATTTTTAAAATATTTTAATCCCAGCCCAAGGAATTTTTTAAAGTATGCATGTTTGGCTAATTTTTTTTTTTTTTTTTTTTTCGGTACTAGGGATTGAACTCAGGGGCATTCTACCTCCGAGCTATACCCTCAGTCCTATTTTTTATTCTTTATTTTGAAACCGGATCTTACTAAATTGCGGAGCGCCTCACTAGGTAGCTGAGGGTGGCCACGAACCCGGATCCTCCGGTTTCAGCCTCCCGAATGCTGGGATTACAAGCGTGCGCCACCACACCCGGCTGGCTAATTTCTTTTGGGTTTATTTTTCTTTTGTTTTCTGATCATGAGTGTCCTATCATGATAGAGCTATTGAGGAAGCATTGGGCTTAGGGTCCTTGCTCCTGAAAATTCCTGTTCCCAAATTATTGTATTTACATCATGAAGATAGTTCTTTCACTATCCTGGATTTTCTTTCCTTCTGGCATATTATTGGTATGTAGTGCGAGAGGATTAAACTACTCTGAAAGTTAAGTGGAGGCTTGGTGAATATATGAATGTTTTACTGTCACTTTCCATCTTTGAATATACACATAGGAAGTCCTTGGCAGTGAAACATTTGAATAGGGTTTTTAGGAAGGAACGAAGGAATGGCCATTCTCTCTAGTCAGTGTTCCCCAGCGTGTCCTACTGAGAACACTTAGATATATCTTGCCCACTGGTGGTCAAGCCAAATGGTGTGAAGTGCCCTGTATCCACCTCTGTGTTATATCCACCTTTATTCCTTGGGAAATAACTATTCATACAGATACAGACTTTCAGGAACGGTATGATACCTTCCTCTTCATTCTACTCTTATAAAACTTTTGGGCTTGACTGATAGACTATTTCACATATTCTTTACAATTTCTATTCCACCCTAAGGGTAGAGGCAGCTGCCTTCGTCTTACACAGGGATAGGGTTAAAGAAATAGCAGAGAGTGAGTTGGTCCCCAGAATGGTCTTGAGAACTGTATAGGGAAGGCCGTAGATTGGAGTTTCTGTACTGTGGTTTTCTCCAAGATAATAGCTGCTAATAAAATATTTCCCAGGGAAACCGAGGTTGGTTCCTTCCTAAGACAATTCCTTAAAGGAAAGACAGACAGTCAATGCAGGGACTAAGTCTACCTTACAATTGTATATCTGCTTTGCTGTGTCTGGCAGAAATAAGTGTTCTATACATATTTGTATAATTGAAATGCATTGAAATGTTGGCAAGAAAATAGAAAATAGGCAGCATTGGTAGTACCAGATTGGTGGGACCTTGGTTAGCCCTACAAAATGGCATTTTCTTATACCATTTTCTAAAAAAGGTATCAGATATTTCCAGGGTTGTGATTTGAAGATTTTTTTTTTCCTCCCTGGGATGTGGTCATCGTAAGAATTTGGTCAAAGCTCATCTTTGCTAAAAACTCTGAGATCAGAATGGTAAATCTCATCTGAGGACACTTTAGGAACAGATACTTTCATAGAGGCCTGAAGCCTCTGGACCTTGCTGACCCTGACCGCAAGATACCAGATTCTAGAGACAAGCAAGCAATTCAATTGAATTGAAACTCTCACTGAGTTCCTCCTGGGATTTAATTATGTTTACTCGTGTGTGTGTGTGTGTGTGTGTGTGTGTGTGTGTGTGTGTGTGTGTGCGCGCGCACACGCTCGCAGGAGCATTCCACTTATTTTTTTAATTTAAATTTTTTGGCGGTACTGGGGATTGAACCCAGGGGCATTCTACCTCCGGGCTAAGTCACCATTCCTATTTTTTATTCTTTTTTTTTTTGAAACAGTGTCTCACTAAGTTGCAGAGGGCCTCACTAAGCAGCTGAGGCTGACCAAGAACCTGAATCCTCTGGTCTCAGCCTCCCAAGTACTGGGATTACAAGGGTACACCACTACACCTTGCTAGGAGCATTCTATTTCTGAGCTACACCCCAGCCTTATTGTATTTTGTATTTTGAAACAGGGTCTTGCTAAGTTGCTGGGAGCCTGCTAAAAGTTGCTGAAGCTGACTTGGAACCTGCAATCCTTCTGTCTCAGCCTCCCAAGTACTGGGATTACAGATGTGTGCCACCATGCCTGGCTTAAATTTACCTTTTATGGGTACAGTTTCACCAATGATGAAAGATGATCAGTTGTATAATTACATGAGATTTCAAACAGAAACATTCAAGAACTGGCAGAAATGTTACCAATGTCAAATAGTTATAAATTGGTGTTATAGTAATGTTTTCTTTTTCTACCCTCAGCACTTTTTTTAAAGTCCCCAAACATTTTACTTTCATCAAGAGGAAAACAAGGTATGTCACCCATGAAAACGACATATATTTTTGTGCTTATTATTTAAAGAAAGAAGAAACATCTGAAATCTGTTTGCTAACTACAGTATAATACAAATTAGCCTGCAGGCACTGTGTGTGCCGTAGCCTGTCTGCTTGCCAGCCCTGGTTAGTCCCAACGTATTAATGAGCAAGTGCAAGTATTTGAACAATCAGCATTTCCGCATTTGCATGCGAACGCTCATGCTGTGTAATTATACACAGAGCTGGCACTCAAATTAATTAAAGCTGATTTCTCTGTGACTGCAAACTGGTCCTCTCCTCAGCTTTGCCTTCCTATGAAGTCATCACTCCACATTCAACGTGACACTTCTGTCCCTGGCATTCTTAGCAATGCTAATGTTCAGCGATTGTGAATCAGGCAGTATTCTAGAGAGCAGCTGACAATGGCTGGGTGTTCTTGTGCTTTTCCTCTCCCCTGTTTTCCCCCCTTCTGGTATAAAGATAAAACCGCTTGCTTTGTAATTATCTCCAATAATAATGCAAACAAATTATACATATTGTTTCAGGGGTTCCCTCCCCTCCTTTCTGACTCCGCCCACTTGATTAGAGCTTACAAACAATTCATCAAACTTAAAAAAATTTTGTTTACTTGATGTTAACAAACAATTTGTCTTGATGGGTTTAGTCTTAATTTTGAAAGGGCTATAACAAATGGCATTTTTATTTTAAGAGGGAAGGATCTCATAATTCAAGATCAGGGAGATTAGGAGAGAAAGAAGCAGCGATGACTGCTAGATTTGATTAAGACTTTCTGAATCCTCATCAAACAGAACAGAATTGAGACGGAGACTAGTATTTGCCAAAGAGCTCCATAAACGTTAACTCCTAGCACAGAAGGCTTTCCTCAGCTCTTCTGCAATAAACCTATCTCCTCTGGTTACTCAGTTCCTCTGAAGGAACTGTATCTGTGATGATTCTTTTGAAAAGACATCCTCAGAGCAATTAAGATATCATTATGATTCTCTTTCATAAATTTAAGGCTCTGGATGTAGGTGGCTACTAAAACATCATTATGCAGGACCTCTGGAGATGAGCTGTTTTGACACATTTCTCTGAAATCACTCCTTCCCACTCAGTCACACAGCTCATCATCTTCCTCATTTCTCTGCATCCCATTAGCCAGAAACTGTACAGACAGCGACAGCGGGCTAGATGTCTCTTTTTAGAGCAGGCACCAAACAGTTCTATCATTCAAGTTCAAGATATGGAATTACACTGCCAAGAGTGTCCCAGTAATCTGTATTGGAAAGGCAAGATCTAGTAGGAAATTTATAATCTGTCTCTAATGACCAAACCAAGAGATAGAATTGACCTTACCTTATCAGTAGTAGTTCTGGGCCCACAGAGAACATTGATTATTGAGCTCCCTTCAAATTCCAATTGGCATATAAATGGGAAAAGAGTCTTGAGCCTTTCCTCCGGGAGAAGCACCTAGGGAGGTCACAGTCACAACACTATTGTGATCCTAAGCCTGCCCTTCTGTCCTGTCATGCATTTCCTACGCAGACAGGTGTCATATTGGCATGAATTTCATTGCCAAGTACATTTTAAGAGGTGGGTGTGGCTGTGATCATGTAGCCAGTTCCACCTGTCTCTAAACCCTCATAACCTCCATTGCTTCCAATATCTCGCTCAGGTACCCAGTGACTTCACGAGTTACCCACGCACTGAATCCAGCTAACTGAGGTGTGGGAACAGTATCGAGTTAACCAGCACCGTCATTGTAGCACACAATGCTCCTTGCTACTGGCAAATACCTATTTGCTGAATCAGGATTGGGCTGCAGCGAGCAGGACTGGGCAGTTCTACTGCTTTCTGTTTGTTTCCTTTTTAGAAACTATTCTCTTCTAATTAGCCATTTAGCAAAAACAGCTTCATTTTGATGTTTATTCCTTAATAACATAGCTTTCTTTAAACATAAAGAATCACTATTTCTCCACTTTTTTACAACAAGTGTTTGGAAAACAAAAAGCAAGAAAATAAAATCAGAGTCTCTCCCAAATACTGAATTGAACACCACTACATATGTTGTATATTTTGCTTTTAAATTTTCTGGTAGCAAATCAAACCTCTATTGGTTATGATTCTTTTCCTTTTTTTTTTTTTTTTTTAAGAGAAAAGGATAACAGGATAAGTGTTCTGTCAACTTTTTAAAGAAAAGGAATTCTTTTTACTCTCCAAGGAGTACTAGAGAGTTGGCATTCAATAAATGTGATTTTTTTAAAACAATTGTCGATGGTGATATAAAGAAAAAAAGTTGGTTGGCTACAAAGCTTTTTTGTGTGTGTGGTGCTAGGGATTGAACCCAAAGCCATTTTACTTCCAAGCTACACCACCAGCCACATTTTATTTTTTTATTTGGAAACAAGTTCTCCCTAAGCTGCTGAGAGCCTTGCTAAGTTGCCAAAGCTGTCCTCGAACCTCCTATCCTGTTTCAGCCTTGCAAGGAACTAGGATTACAGGCATGCACCACCACACCTGCTTACAGAGCTCTTTATAGGCATATGTGTAGAATTCAGGTGCTAAAGAGGCAAGATAAGATTTTAGAAATATATCAAAATTATATGCAATTATTATTTGTCAGTGTAAGTAGAACAAAGTCTAGAAAATATGTGGCTCGGTAGATAAAAAAGGCATGTCTTTGACTTGGATTTCAATCTACATTGTCGATGTACCCTAGAGGTGGGATTTTTTTTTTTTTTTTTTTTTCAGTGCTGGGGATTGAACACTGGGGCATTCTACCTCTGAGCTACACCCCTAGTCCTATTTTTTATTCTTTATTTTGAAACATGGTCTCACTAAGTTGCAGAGAGCCTCACTAAGTAGCTGAGGCTGATCACGAACCCAGATCCTCTGGCCTCAGCCTCCCAAGTACTGGGATTACAAGCATGCACTGCCATACCCAGATTAGAGGTGGGATTTTAATTTTCTCAAATCTCTCAATTCCTCAGTGACATTTAAATCAAGCCAACTGTGCTTTTTAGATTGAACCAAAGTTACTTACAATATCCCACTCAAAGCAGAAATTTCCTGTATCATATTGCTTCAACTTGCCCACCACCTAGCACAAAACTGACATGTAATGATGTTCAATTAATATTTGCTAAGTATATGTTTACAGGTACATTTATAATTACACATGTGGAAACTGTAAATGATATACATCAATTAACTGGCAAACCTTTGAAGGTTTCTCTAATACATAGGGCTGATACATGGTATGCACATAAATGTGAACAGTAATCATTTACAAAATAAATTAGCTTTGAAGAAAATACATCATTACCTCTGAGTTAATTCATTCTTATTTTAAATACAGACTGTCATTATTTTTTATCAATACTTTCCTGAATTGTCTATTCTTTGGTATGAGTTTTTTTTTTTTTTTTTTCCTGAAGCTTCCAAGGATGAATTTAATCCCTGTTCCACATGAAAGTTATTCAACTATTTGAAAAATGGCTATCATTTTTCCCTAAGTCTACTCTTTTTTTTTCAGACTGAACATTCCTTTAATCATTATAATATGATATGGCTTTTAAGGCCTATCACCATATTGGATAGATTCCAGTTTGTCCATGTCTCTCCTAAATGTGGCAGTCAGAACTGAATGCATTACTTGCAGTGTGGTCTAATTATGCAAAGTACATGGGTACTGATGCCTGTCTTGTTCTGGATTCTATTTCTAATCACTTAGAATTCTACCGAGGCAGGAAATATACTTTGTGGCATCATCAAATTATTGTTTTTTGAACTTTTACAAAACTAAAATGTCTAAAAATTTCATATGAAATTCTGTTTAATCAAATCTATCATAACTTGTTCTTGTTGCAGCCAAAGTTTTGGATGAAAATAGTGGATTGTATCCACGCATACTACAGTTCATCTTTGGCATTAGCCCGCAGTTCTAGTTACTTGTGACACTTTTGAATTCTGACTTCTCTATCTGATGTCTTTGTGGCCATATTTTATTTTGTGTCATTCTTTAAAACATATCTGACTGGCTGCTATGGGTCAGCATTATGTCAGGCACTGATGATACCAAGAACAAGATTTCTTTCCTGGAAGAGCACATAGCACAGCAAAGAACCTGCCTATATAATTATGAGACTGTCCATGTTTTATTTAAAATGACTGGCAAAAAAGTGCTAGTTCGTGTCTCAGAATCCTCTCTTCCAGCTGACAATAGCCATTTAGCCTTAGGTAATGAGAATAAAACACAGCAGCTATCATTTTTATTGAGCACTTATTTAAAGGTGGGTAAAAGCACTTTGTGTGCACTATGTTGTTTAGGAAGTTTCTTTTCCTCATTGACACAGATAGTTTTAATCCTTCATTACAGTTGAGAATGTTAGGGATCAGAAAATTTATGCAACTTTCATAAACTTAAGTTGCAAAGCTTTAATTTAAACCTCCAAGGCTCTCTGACTTCAGAGTTTATTCTAAATCACTTTTAAAGAAGTAATTCTACCATTCTGGAAACTCTAACCATACTAAAAACTAGCTTGATTTTTTTTTCTTCTAGGAACATAGAAGTATTTTTGATTAAAATACTTGATAAAATCTAGTTATACTCTCTTTTAAAGACTAAACGTAATTTAGTTTACTTGGGCTGCTTTGTTCTTGGTGAGGTGGAGTCACTGCCATTTTTTTCAAAACCTTCATTTTTACCTTAATAATTTTGTCTAAATATTGCTAGAGACTGATGTCAAACTCATTGGTTTGAAGTGCTGAGCATCTACCATTCATTCCTAGTAGAATCAGGTCAGCACTGACTAATCTCTTCTGCCTTGTTTTCCATGATAATATAAAAATGATTGGCAGAGGTTCCATGAACTCATCTGAAGTTCCTTCCTACTTGAAAACAGCAGACCTTATTATGTTTGTCTCAGCTTCTTGGTGTTCACTTCCTGTAATGGGAGTTATTGGGTGTAAGGTGAATATTGAATGGATCTGCAAAAAGCTTTACATATACAAAACATTTTAGCCAGGCATGGTGGTATATGCCTGTAATCCTAGTAATTGGAAGGCAGAGACAGGAGGATCACAGGTTCAAGGCCAGCCTCAGCAACTTAACAAAACCCTGTATCAAAATAAAAAATAAAATAGGGCTGGGGATATAGCTTGGAGGTAGAACACCCCTGGCTTCAATCCCCAGTACCATATATTATAATTATATAAAACTATGTATATATAGCTTTTAAAAAAATATCTACCTAGTGGGATGGGAAAAAGCCCCACAAAGCTATTTCCTAAGAAAGAAAGAAAGAAAAAGACCACTATATTTGTCTTTAGGGAAGGAGCAACACTTCTGTCACACTCAAATGGATCTTTTGTTAAGAAAAACAACTAGATAAATCTGGCTGAGACACTGAAGTTTATAAAGTCAAGGTCTTTCTGGGTAGGACTTGATGAGCGGCACTGAATAAAAAGAGGGCGAAGTTTCTCTAATAATAAATTAGAAACAATTGGTCAGTCTGGGAAACAAGACTTGGAAAAGAGAGGAATGGAGAAGATATGAAAAGTGGAGTGGTGTGGGGTATTACCCAAGAAAGTGGCAGAAAGCCCAGAACGCGGCTGGGGAAAATGCCAGAGAGAAATTCCCCGGCAGCTCGCACTGAATCTCAAATCACTGTTGCGTCAGCTTTGCTAGCTCAAAGGATAACATAGAAGCAATACTATTAAGACAGCATCTTTTCCTTCAGGATGGAAATACAGTGGATGATCCCAATTTTGTAAAACAAAACAAAAAAAAAATACCTTTGAAAAAGGAAGTAGTATCTATTTGGTAATTTGTATTTTCCTGATTTAAGTATTAGAAAAATACTAAAATCCTTATATTCTTATGATATACATTTTCCCTAATTGTACTTTTTTTGTATTTTTTTTTCCCCCAGTCCTGGGCTGGAGCCCAGGGTTTTACTATTTTTTGTTTTTTGGTGCTGGGGATGTGCATACTAAGCAAGTGTTCTACCACTGAGCTACATTCCCAGTCTTTTACACTGTATTATTATTTTTGTTGTGGTGGTGATACTGGGGATTGAACTCAGGGGTGTTCTACCTCTGATCTACATCCGCAGCCCGTTTTATTTCTTATTTTGAAACAGAGTCTCACTAAGTTGCTAGGGCTGGCCTCAACCTGCAATCCTCCTGTCTCAGCCTCTCAAGTGATGGGATTGCAGGTGTTCGCCACAGGGCTCATATTTATGCTGTATTTTAAAAAGCTATATTAATTCTCTTATAAGATAGTGCCATCTTCTAATTACACAGAAAAGACTAATATTATTTTTGGTATATAAGCACAGAATGAAAGGATGGTATATTATCAAGGGACTGTACAGTCCCTCAGATGTGAAAGATTGTTCAAGAGGTTATTTTACCCTAAATAGAGTCTAAAGCATTAGTGCCATATGAATTTTATAAGAATAATCAAAGAGTTAGTAGGAAATAGAGGACTTTTGAGGCAACTTTTCCAGAATATCATCCTAGATATTCTGTTCAATATTCCTAATGTTCTTAGTGAATGAAATATGTTTATCAATAAAAAGAATCAATCTTAGTGGAAAGTATAAAATAATGTACATATAATTTAAAAAGACATGTATATGTACATATATATTTAATATTCACAATTTAAGAAACTAATATTCACAATTTTAATCATTGTTTGAAACTAAAAATGTATTGCTGAGAACAGTTCTTTTTTGGTAATGTGCAGTATTGGAAGTGCCAGCGCAGTAGTATTATGTTAATTCTTTACAGCTGGGAGATGAACCTCCCTGAAAAATTCAAGAAACTGAATATTGAACAGTTAGTTGCAGAAGGACAATTATGGGACCTGGTCTGGTTTCATTATCTAAGATGAGTGAGAATAAAATGCAAAACTGAAACATAAATGTTGCAAAGCATATTAGCTTTGAGATTTCTTTTTTTGTTTTAATTATCTAAGTTTTCATTAATAAATACTTTGAAATATATGATCCCTTTTTTGAGCTAGCTATTTCAAAGAAAAATAATATATGGTCTCCTACTACATTATATTATAATATTGCTAATGGCTAATTTTTTAGTACTGTGTGCCAGCTATTGTGCTAAGCCTTTTTCATGCATTATCTCATTTATCACTAATCTAAACTCTATGAAGTAGATAATTTTACTACATTCTTTTAACAGAGGAAGAAACTGAGGCATAAGGAAATTAAGAAACTTGTCACACTGCCAGCAAATAATTATACCAGGATTATAATTCATGTAGAATCTGGAGGGTATATAACTATTGATTTAGTTTCTATCAACTAGGTACTTTTTTTTTTGATACTACAGATTGACCCAAGGGCATTCCACCTCTGAGCTACACTCCTAGTCCTATTTTATATATTTATTTTGTAACACGGTCTTGCAAAGTTACTTAAGCTGGACTTGAGCCTGTGATCCTCCTATCTTAGCCTCCCAAGCACTGGAATGACAGGCGTGCAACACCACACTGTCTGCTAGCTGCTTTTTTATGTACCCATTATGTTCTTAAATGTTGTTGTTTTTCATATGATCTATATTCTTAGGAAGGAGAGAGCCATCCTCCTAATTTACTTTGTAGAGCTAAACATTCTTTGGTGTTCTATTCAAAATGAGTGCAAAATATACTTGTATCTGTTAGAACTCAGCTCAAAAGTCAATTTAGGAAGCTTGTTGATTTCACTGAGCAGAGCTGACTGCATTCTCTTTTGTATCCCTGGTACTCTGTACAGATGCCCATATATGCCCGTACTATCCATTCCACTGATTTATTTACATATCTACTTATCTCCAGGGCCTAGCTTGGAGTCTGGAACACAGTCAGTGTTAAGGAATGAATAACTTGGTCCAGTTCTTATCTTCTTTGCATCATTTTTTGACATATGTTTTTCCCTGCCATGCACCAATTTGACTCCTGCTGGGGTAAAAAGGAATACTGTCTTTCCTGGACTGAATTAACATTTTTCCTTGCTTATCAAACTAACGGAGTATAGGGACACGGTCTTCTTTGCTCAAGCCAGGAGCATTTTTTGATAAATAAATTAGTTAAAATTATGAATGTGCCAGCTTCATGTTGGACTACCTCAAAGAGAAATTGCCTACACTGTTGCCTACATTGCCTGTGACAGACAGGGCTCGAAGCCATTCTCTCCTAGATCTTCATTATTAAGTAATCGACCCATAGTGTAAACAGAGGAGGAAGCCACAGCCTTGCCACTCCAACATAAACCTGGTAAGAGGAGTAAGCCAAGTGCAGACAGATGTCTTAGCATAACACTGTATCTTCATTCACTCATCTGACGTTTACTACATAAATGATGGGACTGAATGAATGATGGTGTGGTGTCAGGAGCAAAGCTGCAGAGAGCAGAGGACATTGGGTGGAGCACTAGGATTTAAGGCTTACTCAGGAGAGGGGAGAGTGGTGCTCAGGCAGTATGAAAAGCCCCAGGACAAGCACCTACTATATGGGGACATGGGGACACATGGCCTCTTTGGCGACTATGAGACGTCTAATAGAGCAGGAGGATCTTGGAGAAGAGCAAAGAAGGATGTGCTAGTCTCACGATCGTCCAATGGGAATATGTTATGGTAAAAAATGCAGCCAGTTAGACCTGCATTTTAGAACTTTCTCTGCCATGACTTTAGGGTATGGCCTTATGAAAATCCTTTTACAGCCAGGGGCAGTGGTGCATGCCTGTGATCCCAATACTTGGCAAGCTGAGACAGGAGGATCATAGGTTTGAGGCCAGTCTCATCAATTTGGTGAGAACCTTAGCAATGTAGCTAGAGACCTTGTTTCAAAATAAAAAAATATAAAGAACTGATGGTGTAATTCAGAAGTAGAATGCTCCTGGGTTCAATGCCCAGTACTACTGCAAAAAAAATAAAAATAAGAATCATTTTACACCAAGGGTTCTAAACTCAAATGCCTAACAAGGCCAAACTAGTAAAGATTAATGAAAAAGAGATTAGGTATAAGGTAATAGAAAGGAGTACTATGGTGCTGTCTTGCCATGGGGGATATGGACCTAGTACTAGGGACCTAGTCCAGTACTGCTAGAACTTTCAACTCTCTAGATAAGCCAGATATCCAAGTTTCTATGTGCAATCTCTAGTTTTTAAAGTATATAAGTCTACTTTAATGTTTTATTAAATATTATACAGGCAAAAATGTCTTACTGTTCTACAACTGTTTTTTGTTTTGTTTTGTTTTTGGTACTGGGGATTGAACCAAGGGGCATTCTACCTCCAATATACACCCCTAGCCCTATTTTATTTTTATTTTTATTTTGAAACAGGGTCTCACTAGGCTGATGAGAATCTCACTACTTGCTGAGTCTGTCCTCAAACCTGCAATCCTCCTGTCTCAGCCTCCCTAGTACTAGGATTACAAGTGTGCACTAGCACGTCTGGCTTTAGCTTTCTATTATATAAAATTACTTGATAAAACTTGCTCAATTTTCCTCAAAAGATTATTAGAAAGATCATATACCTGGTAGATAAACAGAAAATTATAATGTGCTATAGCAATGCAAATACCATGTATATTATTGCTAATGTCACCAATTCTCATTTATCTAATGAGTCTATTTGTTTTTTTGTTTTCTCTTCCTTTCCGTTAGTTGTGTCTAACAGTAATCCCCAAAATGGTCTTTTATCAAAGGAACTGGTCCAACACTGGTTAAGATTGGTTGGCACCGCTGTTATTTCACATAATTCAATCTACTTGAGTAACTGGACCTTGCTTGGCAGTAGGATCAGTATAAACACTTTTAAAATACATTATTTAATTTAATTTTAAATACACTTACATACATAGGCTGAAGCAAAATGGCTTTCATATTTTCATATGCATTATATAGAGATATATATTTTTCAAATATGTGAAAGTTATTTTTCCTCAGCCTACATAGCTCTTGATAATCAAAAGTCTTAAAAAGAAAACTAAGTAAGAGCAGACATTACCCAAGCATATTGGAATGTACAAACTACTCTTTATTCTTAAATTATGTGTGTGTGTGTGTGTGTGTGTGTGTGTGTGTATGTGTTCCTACAAAGTAGAGATTCTCTTGTCCTTACAGAGCCTTTGGCTAATGCTTTGTTTATCCTTATACTTTTTTTTTTTTTTTTTTTTTGCGGTGCTGGGGATTGAACTCAGGGGCTTTCTACCTCCGAGCTACATTCCCAGCCCTATTTTTTATTCTTTATTTTGAAAGCGAGTGTCACTAAGTTGCGGAGTGCCTCACTAGGTAGCTGAGGCTGGCTGTGAACCCGGATCCTCCGGTCTCAGCCTCCCGAATGCTGGTATTACAAGCGTGCACCACCACGCCCGGCTATCTTTATACAATTTTTTCAGCTAAAATATCCCAAGCAGAGCTGATGCTAATGAATACTAAAGATGGGTCCTAGATCTAAAGATAAACATCAGATACGAGTCGGGTTCCCCAATCAAAGTTTCAGTTACTGTAAGTTTTTAAACAGGATTCATCTCTTTGGTCTCTGATGATGCTAGTGTGGTCCTGCTGCATGATGACCTCAGGTTTTCTGCACACATGCTTGTGCTGGTTGACAGGACTGCACAGTTTCCATGGAATGTATTCAGATTCTCTGTGGTATGTACACTCTTTTAAGAAACCAAAAATCTCGTAAGAATCTCATAAATTTTGCCCTGCTGCTGATTGGAACTTCTTCAGAAGCAATACCATAACAGCCAGGTCTTCTTTAAATGCTTCTGGAAAGACTTCATTTCAGCAGCTGTGGTTAAGGCTTTGCCTGCAGGCGGTCCAATAAGGTTTAGATTAAAAATGGGAAGTCAACCTCTTGAAGTAGAATTCTGAATGCACCTACCAGCAAGGGTGAAATGAATCACATGTTTCCTGTTGGTGACATTTTACTCTCTGACTCACGGAATCTCAGCAGGAAAAGTGCAGGTTTGCCTAGAAAGGAGAGTAGGAAAAACTGACAAAGAAATGAAAAACCTAGAAAAGAGGGAGGCTAGTTGCCAATTCTGTGATTTTCAACCAGCAATATTTTTAAAATGAGCCCTCTGTTTAGATAGCCAAAACAACTTTTTTACATTCTTGAAATGGAACTGCAAATTGACTTCATCATCCCTAGAATAATCCTGTATTGCATGATCTGTAGAAATTAGATGCTGAGTTTTATGTTCGGAATGAGGCTTAAAACCATGTTGGGAAGATTAGATTGATGGCATCTGCTATTAATAGTGTGGGTTAGAGTGAGAAAGAATTAAAAATACTTTATTCTTGCTCTGTATCAGGTTATTTCTCTTTCTTTTTATCCTTCAGGCCTGTGAATAAATCAGGGGCCAAAGAAAAAATTGGGACAGAATGAGAAGAAACCATGATTGGGGGATGGAAAGGATAGTAACAGAGTCTGAGTTGCAGACTACAAGAGAGAAGTCTCATCCAAAGATTGGGTCTTACCAGGAAAAAAAAAGGGCATTGTTTTTATGAAAACCCCAGTCACACTGTCCTCCAGAGAGTTGCAAAATCACAATCTGATAATTGAGAGATTACAATCAATAAGATCGAATCAGTCAAAAAAGGCTTACTTAGCCCAAGTCTGAAACACAGGGCTTCCTTCTTGCCTTTCAATGACCTTTTCCTTCATTCCACTCATGGGAGCCACTTTCAAAGTTCCATGGTTTCATTCCGTCACCCACACATCCCCTCTGCAGCCAGGTCTGCAGGTGGGTGGAATAGGACAGCAGAACAAACATGTTTGGGTGTGGTGTGGTTTCGTCATATTGTCAAAGGGTCACCAGCATTTGTTTTTAACCTGTTCATCTACATCTCGAAATGAGAATGTGCAACATGTTTTGAAAATCTGAGGCTTTTTATGTTCTCTCCCTTTACAAGTGGGTTAAGCTTCTTTTCCTAGCTGAAGGCCTCTGCCAAAGGCCTAGAACGTAGTAAGGAGGCTGACTGTGTCACACATTTCGGAAATCTGGAAGATCTGTAAATATAATACGTGTTTAACAAATCTTTGTTGAATAAGGAACAAATCTATAGAAATCTAATGTTCTCTTAGATGCTCATTTAGCATGGTTACAAGTCAGAGAGAGAGAGGGAGAGAAAACATTATGAAATCCTAAGGGAGGAAAGAAGGCAGATTTAAAGTGCAAACTTTTCTAAGTCAAGCTAAAACTCACTAGAAGAGGAAGGCTGACAAATACTATGTTTTAGGTATAATCGTTAGCCAAAGTGAACTGCTGTATCTCCATTATATGAAAGGTGGTATTTGAAACTACTTTGTATGAGGCTATCACTCCCAAATTCTTTTGGGAATCCAAGGAAGGCTATGGACTCTTTCCTGAGAAAAATGTACATTCGTGCTACTCAGGAAAATTAGAAAGAAAACAAAAACAAAACTAAAAAAAAAAACCACCGGGAATGATGGCACATGCCTGTAAACCTGGGAGGCTGAGACAGGAGGATCACAGTTTTGAGGCCAGCCTTAGCAACTTAACAAGACCTTGTTCCCCCCCCCCCCCAAAAAAAAAGGTTGGGAATGTAGCATACCTCGGAGTTCAATCTCCAGTGCAACAAAAAAGAAAAGAAGACCTCCCCCCCGTTTTTGTTTTTAATGAATAATCTGAAGTACTTCATGGACAAACCTGCATCCCAGGTTAAGATCTCGTTCATAAAGGCAAAGCCCTTGAATGGTGACCTTCAAGGTCCAAAAAAAAAAAAAAAAAAAAAAAAAAAGGATTTTCAAGAAGAGGCTTATTTTAAGGTTCAGAACAATAGACTTCTATACCATGTAATCACAAATTCCATCCATTCCAAGAGACTGAATTGAAAGAAACAAATATGCACATGGAGCTACCCCCTCTCTGTGGAGGTAATGGAATTTTCCTGCATGCCCCACAGGGTAGAAGCATTCAAAGGCTCTTGCTTGAGCCAGATGACACACAACAGTATCATGGCGGTACAGCTCTGTCCTCACATCCTAAGAGACACACACAGTAGGTTGACATCAGCGAAACACAATAAATATATGGAAGGCTTGGGGCTTGTGTCCTGGAAGCTCAAAGTGGAGCTGAAGACACTTCCTGAACAAATTAAAAAAGAAATGACTCTCATTAAGCACTCTATGATTCTTTAAAATGTCTATTCCTCAGACCTGAAATTTAAGCTAGATTACTAGGCATTCCCTGAGATTCAAAGGCCTGGGCAGGATTTTCCAGACAAAACGGTCTGTGTGTCAGTGGTCCCTTCTGACCCCAGCAACAACTTCTTTCCCCTATGAGTTCCCTTCTCATGGTGGCAGAAAGAAACATATATTGAACTTCCTAACTGAGCCAACTTCAAACTGCAAACTAGAATCTGGGAGGTTGCTTTTAAAAATGCTTTTGTAGCCAAACAGATGTATTTCTAAATTTTACTTTGGTTCATTCACTGGTTTCTCCTTCAGTATATTTAGCATTCACTGCTCATTTTCTTATCATTTTCCATTTCATTGCTTTTGTTTTACATTCCAGCAACTGTAGGTCAAAAGTACTTCAGAATATTCTATTAAAGATATGTTAAAATCAAATAGAAATGGTATGATTAACGATACGAATCATCTGGGGTTTTTTTTCTTCAAAAAAACAAAACAAAACAACACAGGAAAGTAAACAAGTGCTTGGCCAAGCCCCACCTGCTTTGCTGCTGTTGTGGTGCTGTGTGTATCGGGAGGAAAACAATTCCCCCTTCTCAAGGCTGAACTAAAATTAGGCTCCACCTGCAAGATGTTAATGAAACTTACACAGCTGCATTCCAGAAACAAGTTAGCCAGATTGCTTTTGGAAAGCTCTGTGTAAAAGCAAACTTGTTAGCTCTCTGCCTAATTCCCAAAATGTAGTATTAATTTTAATGGCAATTATTAGCACAATAACCAACTGATAAGTAATCTCAAAATAGATCTGATATTATCAAATAGGAAATATACTGTAATTTTTTTTATCTACACATCCTACTGGGTTTAACCCTTTGCTCACAGATGCATTCTTTCTGTATCTCTTGGCATTTGCTTTCAAACAGAAGACAAGAGAACATAGGAAGTCACTGGCTGGGTCCCAAACAGTTCCAGTTCACGTGGGGGCTCCCTTTATCCACAGCTGCTTTTGGGAGAAGAATGGGAAGCACATGCTTCCTCTGCCCTTGATCCCTTTTGCAGATTCTCAAGCTTTCTTTGGAAGAGAGACCCAAGTTGAAATCAAACCACATCACACACATTCACCTTTTTCCTGCAGATTTAAGACTCAGCGCAGTTCATGAATTTTCACCAGAGAAAGCAATCTTCCCATTCATGTCCTGGTTAAGTCTTCACAGCTCTGTTCTACAGACCAAAGGGCTCCTTGACACCCCCAAATGCTTCCAGATCACACTATAGAGCTTGTCCTCAGAGGAAAAGATGTATTATAGTTTGTTTACTGAACTATGAGTGTCACAAATTTAAGAAGTATGGCAGCACATGCCTGAAATCTCAGTACTTGGGAGACTGAGATAGGAGGATGGCAGGTAAGAGGCCAGCCTCAACAATATAGCAAGACTATTTCAGAATAAAAATTAAAAAGGGCAGAGGGTATAACTCAAAGGTAAAATGCTCCTGGGTTCAGTTCCCAATACCAAAAGAAAAAAAGAAGCTGCCATTGGGAGAAGGAGAATCTTACATTTTATAAATCCCAGCCCTGAAAAAAAAAATTGGTCTTCATCATTTTTTTTATTATGATTTCTTTAGTCTTATCAAAGGAGCAGGAAATGCCTGCAGTTCTTCTGATTTAATCTACTTTTCCAATGTTGCATGTGTCACTGTATAGATTCTTAATATGTTTATACTTGTCCCTTTTTAAAGGCTTACAGAGAAATTTTTTTTTTAATGTTATAAATCAAATAGGCTCAATTAGATCTTTAGCAGAAAATATAGTTTCTGATATAGATTAAATAATGGGGAAAAATAGTGATGCTAACAACTTCGAGGCTGCTTTTCATTACTCTATCTGATTTCATTAGCCTAATTCACACTTATTAATTATTGGTGTGATGAGATCATCAATGTAAGTATACTAGCCTCACAATAGTTGCATTTGGGTAATATTCAGTATTTTCAAGACCTTGATATAGCTCTGGGATGAATTTCCCATTTCATTTCCATTTCAGGCTGCTGCTCTACTCGATCAATGGATCTGAACTGCCTATGAAACCAACATTGCCGGAATAAACATTTTGTTTACTGCATAGCCCTGCTTTGCAACTGTCAACAAAGAAATATAAAAAGAGATTTAAGTTTTCATTCTGAGATAGCGAACTCCTATGTGTTTCTACAATGCGAGTCATTACAGACTTGCTGCCCCCTGAGACTGAGCAATTCTCCAGCTCCTTGTAACAAAGGGCTAGGGATCCGGCAGTGTGGGAGTGGACTGGGCCACTTAGATAAGTTTCATTCACTGTAGGAGCCCAAGGGAACAGTGCATCAAGGCAGCTGCCCTGCTTTGGTTCATGGTGTAACTTTACACTATTTTCCCTTTAAGTCCCTACTAATCCCTCGGGTTTACATGTTTTGGGGGGCTGCATCAGAGAAAAGCAGTGTGAAATTGCCTGAAAGCCTCCTTATAAATAAGACTTAGGATATAGACCAGCTCAGTTGATGAAAAGGCTGAGGGAAATGCCCTTGAGGGTCCCAAGAACCATTTGACAAGGCTCCCACTGTGATTGTTTTTGGTCTCTATCTAATGGCTGCTAAAAAAAATATTACTAACTAGATTAAAATCTCACTGGCCCCTAATTCAGTTGTAAACAGATCCTTAGCATGATGGACATCCTGTTTACATATTTACTAACAAATATTCCTTGTTTCAGTTCAGTCTTTGAATAACAACAACAACAACAAAGTCTTACTCCTTTAGATAAAGAAAAGAACGAGAAGGTAAAAAGAGCAAGCAATGTGGGACGTCAGAGATTGGCTAAGACTCCAGGGCCTCCCTGTCTATGTGCAAGGCACCTGTGTGGGCCACTGGCGTGCTTCATCTCCTTTAATTCTCAGGTCAACCCTTTGAAGTCTTATTGTTCCGTTTTGAAGATGAAGAAACCGAGGCTAGTAAACGTCAGAACTATTCATTTAGCAAGGGAGTGTCTTATTTGAAAAGAACCATGTTGTTTTTTTTTTTTCTTACTCCCAATCAGCGAAGTTGGAGGAAGTGTCTCCATTAGCAAAGAGAACATAGAGAGACAAAAGAAACACATCCCCACCCCCACTCCTGTTTCCCTTGAGTCCTTCATTATCACCAGGAGATTGAGATCTCTCCTGTCAGTTTGTAGATTCTGGAAACTGACCTCCTACCCCATCCCTTTTATGAAAACACCAACTCCTCTTACACCTCCCATTTCCTTGCACTCCATCCTGTCCACACAGCATGCCCCTCCTCGAGTTTTCCTGCTCTCTAAATACTCCTACAAACAACCATTTGGAAACAATTTTGAGGTCCACCTACTTCCCTGTGCATCTGTCTTTTGTAATTTAGAGGTTAGGGGCCGTGTGTTTTCTGCTTGTCGTGTTTATGCCTCATACTCCGTGGGTACCTAATAAATGCTGAATAATAGCAGCTTTATGACAGTGCAGAACCAGAAACACAGGTTCTTATATTTAGTATTTCATCACCAGCAAGGAACATTTATTCGCTGTCAGCACCAGCCCAGGCACTAACTGGAGTTAATTACTGAAGCCTGGCTTCTACCTTTGCATACCAAGATTTTACTTTTCTCTATTGTTTCTGGACAAAAAAGAAAAAAAGAATAAATGGGAACACCACTGACCTCATTAAATTCACACCATCCTGAAAATAAAGGCCAGTACTGTTTAATAGAAGGAGAAATCAAAATACAGAGTGTGTTGAATGAGAACTCTCAGAGTCAATAACAAAACTATATGCAAAAGTCAGTTTGTTCCTATATATCCTGGTGGGTTTTTTGTTGTTTTTGTTTTTTTAGTGCTGTCATGCCAAACAAAGAATGGACTAGTTAAAAAAAAAATTTTTTTTTCTGTGTGTATACAGTAATGGAGCTGAACGCAGAGGTGTTCTACCATTGAACTATACCCCAGACCTTTCTATTTTTAAAATTTTATTTATTTTTATGCTTTTATCGGTGCATTATAGTCTCACAGCATAATCTGGTTCATAGTGATTGTGACATACATGCACACAGTGAGGCTGGCCTTGAATTTGGGATCCTCCTGCCTCAGCCTCCCAAGTAACTGGGATTACAGAAGTGTGCTATTGTGTTCATGATATCTCTAAACAAGCAGAGTAAATTGAAACCAATAAACTTGAAATTTTAGGCTCAAGTTATTTGCTTGTAGTGTCAATATAATTAGCTCAAAAAGTTAATGGTTGTTATCTTGTAGACTTCCCTAAACAGACATCTCAATTCTATTTCTTTTGCTCAACTGTATATAGAAAGGGTACAGATATACCATACAAATAAAAAACCACTAGCAAATTTGAAACATATTAACTCATGAGCAGGTCCACTGTAGCATTACTGACTTTTTGTTGTTTTCAATCATTAATTCAATACATATTTATCAAGAACTACTACATTCTTGGGCCTGTTCTATGCATTGGAGCTCACAGTTCAATGTAGTGACGGACAGGTAAACAAGTAATTAAAGAAATATGGTGTGGTATAATGGGTATAATTACAAGTCCTACAGGAATGATAAATTCTTCCTATGTGCTCTGAGAAGGCTACAGATGGGAGGTGACATTTCAGCTGTGTCTTGAAGATGAATGGTTGTTCACGGTTAGTGAGTAGGAAATAGATCACAGGGAAAGGAAACAGCAAGAGCGGGGAGAAGTTTGGGGAAAGGATGGTCTATATGTGTTAGTTACATAAAGTATATGATGAGAAATGGCTGAAGACAGCAATGAACTCCCTAATGATGAAGTCCCTAGTATATCACTTGAAGGAGATTTAATTCTGTTTTATGGACACCCAGAAGTCATCAAAAGTTTTAAGCGAAGGCTAATATGATTCTATGTATTCCATAGAAAGTGAATTCAGCTGAGCGTGGTGGCGCACGCTTGTAATCCCAGTACTTGGGAGGCTGAGACCAGAGGATCCGAGTTCGAGGCCAGCCTCAGCTACCTTAGTGAGGCTCTCCGTAACTTAGTGAGACCCTGTTTCAAACTAAAGAATTAAAAAAAAATAATAATAATAGGACTGGGGGCATAGCTCGGAGGTAGAATGCCCCTGGGTTCAATCTCCAGTACCGAAAAGAAAAAAAGAAAGCGAATTCAACATAAAGAACTGGTAGGCAGCAGTCTAATCTGCAGGGGAGAGTGAGTTGCATGGCCATTATTTTGGTCGAGGCCGGAGGTGATGGGGGGCTTAATTTAGGCAATGCAAAGGAAAATAGAAGAAAGAAGTAGCTGAAAGGAAGGCAGAAGGGAGAAATGACAGGACCTGAGAACTAATAGGACTTGTGGGAGACAGGTCAACCTCAACAACTGTGTAGATGCTGGTATGCTTAGGGGAATTGATACTAGCATTTAGTTGCACTCAAATATTTCAGGAACTATACTGGGATATTTCTTTATATGAATGTATTCAAATATCACAAAAGCAATGTGACAGAAACAATCCGTAGTTCTCTTGTATTTTTTGTGAAGCCTGAAAGTTGAGACAGTGACCAAGGCTCACAACCAGAATGAGTTGTGAAAGAGCCAATGTATTCTCTACCTTTTGGTGAATTGTAAATCATAAATTTGATTGTTATGACAAATTGAAAAACTTCATTGTTTTTTGGTTTTGTGGGTACTGTAGATTGAGCATTCTACTATTGAGCTATATCCCAGCTCTTTTTATCCCTTTATTTATTTATTTATCATTGATTCATTCATTCATTCATTCACTCATTTCTTGGCACTGGGGATTAAAAACAGGAGCATTCTACTTCTGAGCTATACTCCCAGCCCCCCCTTTTTTGTTTAATTTTTATATTTTTAAACAGAGTCTCACTAAGTTGCTGAGACTGGCTTCAAACCTGCAATCCTCATGCCTCAGCCTCCCAAGTACTGGAATTATAGGCATGCACTACCATGACTGGCTCCTTTTTATTTTTTGTTTTGGGACAGGGTCTCACTAAGTTGTCCAGGTTGGCCTTGAGCTTGTGATCTTCCTGCCTCAGCTTCCCAACTAACTGGGATTTAAAAACCTTCATTTTGCTTAGCATTCTAGAGGCACTGGATTTGATTCTCAGCACTGAGAAAAGAGAAGAAGAAAAAGAAGGATAAAGAAAAATAGAAAGATAAAAAAATATTCACCTTGGCTGAAATAATTTTTCCTTTTAAAACTATTTTTCAGTTCTGGTTATATACCTGGAAAGATTACTTTGTGGGGGAAGAAAAAAGAAAATAAGCTTAAACTTCTCTTAACTTGTTTGTAATAAAAAGAGAGTGACATCTCTTTGTTAAAGAAAGCTGCCATGAGGGAGTCTGCTGGAGAAGAGGCCTAATACGTGAGTAGAATAACCCAAGTTTTCCAATATCTAATCACTTGGCTTTCAGATCATCAGAGATGTGACTTTCAGTTTTTAGATATGACTGATTCAAAATACTTAGGAAGATATATTGCAAATAAAAATATTTCTGAAGTTAGCTGAGCAAAAGTTTCTTTCTTTTCTTTTCTTTTTTTTCCCTGACTAGCATAGTAGCCTCCTATTATATAAGAGGTTATTAGATAGAAAAAGTGATCTTTCTCACTTGGAGGCCATTTACTTTTCCTGTTATGTCTACTTCTTGGTTTGTTATTTTATTACATTGCAGTGTGTGTTTTATTTCTCAGTATCTTTTTTTGTGTTCGTGGTGATTTGGGAAAGTATTCGTTTGCATGAGCTACTTGCTACACCTGGCCTAAAATCTGTAAAAGGGAATAGAAAAAAAAAAAAAAAATGACATGGCCTCCAGCACTTTCTTCTTTCTTTCTGTTTTATTTTATTTTATTTTTCATATGAAACATTTTTTTTCTGCAAGGATCTTCTATATACAGCAGAGGATTCTTTTGATATGTAGATCAAGCAAAATGGCAAATACATAGCCCTCTCTTTCAAACATCCCCTTATTCTACAGTGTGCCTGTAGTGCCAATTTCTTTGATTTCTGTGGGGCCTGCCCTTGGGTTTGTATTGTTAACTTGGTATCTTTCCATTGTTCCTTACCACAAAAATTCCTTTTAAGAAACTATATTCAGAATTGAATACATCAGGCTTAATCTCTCTTTTTTCTTTTCTCCTCTTTCCTTCTGGAAGATTTAGTGACTAAGCCTTTGCTTTGATTTTTCTCTCTGACTTTGAGGGTTCTCACTTTCCTAATTGCTACAATCTGTTGTCCCTTTTTGCCTGGGAATAAACAAAAACAGAAGTAATTGGTGAAGAGACACACGCACGTGCTCCCCAGCTCACGTGCCTAATTAGTTGATGGATGGCTTGGTCTGGCTCTCACGAAAGGGATCTTTCCACCACATCCAGCAACCTCCGTTTCAAGATGGGCTCTATGCCAGGTACAGTGGTAATACTCTCTAAGAACCAGTGTCCCCAAACCAACCTGTCAGGTAGCCTGTATTAGTACTTCCATAGTGACAGATTGGAGAATTGAGTCTAAAATATATTCTCTTAGCATTGATCCATGAACCCAAGTTTTTCTGTCTGTGATGTCTAAATTTAAGTGACTAATTTGTATTTCTTCATCTGAAAGCCCCTTAATGATCCCTCCTCCTTGTTTAGAGGGTTCAACTATCATTAGTTATTTCATGTGTGTGTGTGTGTGTGTGTGTGTGTGTGTGTGTGTGTATGTGTGTGGTGCTGGGGATGGAAGCCAGGGTCTCATGGATGCTAGGCACGTGCTCTACCACTGAGCTAGGGCCCCCAGCCCTAGTCACTCATCTCTTTTGTTCTAGTACCCTAATGCATGCATTTCTTCTAATTCTTTTAGGTTGGTTAATAGTCTAATATTAGGGAAAATGAAAAAGTTGCCAGAGTCATCCATTAAAAGAAAACGAAAAGCAGAAAAGAAAACATATAAACAGATATTTTATTTCAAAGGTTAAAAGTTCAAACTTCAGCAGGAAGATGATGTTGGCTCTGATTCTCTATTGGCCTCTCTTATTTAGTTTCTCATAATAGTGAGCAGAATATGGAAATAACATTAGGTGTATTCTGTATTATGTATTAGTTCAGCTAAACACTATAGTGCATTTGTCTATAGTCACTGACACTGAAAAGATGACATTAAAACATAAATATTACTACCCTATTATTAGAAAACACTAGGTTGGGCTCTTTGGGGAAAATAAAAATGAAAAATAAAAGACGTGCATTTTGTTCCCCTGGGAACTCACTTTCTATTAGCACTCACATGATTACTCCTCAAAGATTATATACCAGGCATATGATTAGATAAACCTAAGTTCTATTGTCAGAGTATAAAAGAATGAGAGACCTAATTCTCACTAGAGGAACATAGGCTTCCTGGAAGAGAAGGAATTTTACTCTGCTTTGAAGAATGAATAGGATTTTGACAGGTAGGTAAGATCAAAGACAAATATTATTACTTTAAGATCAAATGGAATTACTCTACTTGAAGTATGTGTTTTGTCTTATTGACAAACAAAACAGATAGATTTTAGGAAAAAGGTAGGCATGTGTGACTTAAAATGAATTTTCAAATGATGACTATTCTTTGTTTAAATGCCAAAAATGAGATATTTCTCCTTCTCATTTTGTGCAATAAATAAGGCAAAAAGCTGGAAAATTATAAGTCACTTGATTAAATGAGGCAAGCAAATGCTCTCGAAAGGTCTCAACCCAGTGTACTCTTTCCCTGAGGCTGGTTGGAACTAGTACACAGCCCCAGTCGGTCTATTCTATGTGTGGCCAGTCAAAGCGGTGCCAACAATAAAATGTGTAATCAACTTTCACATAGTTTTAGACATTCCCACATCACTTTGATCATGACTAACAAGAAAAATGCCATTTCAGTTATAATCTATAAATTCTCGGTGGGGGGGGGGTTTAGTCCAATGCTCTGTACAATATTTTGAATTTTATTTTTAAAATGTAGAATAACATGCTCTAGAAATATATTTATGCTTAAAACATTCATCAGTTTTCCATTACATCATCTGGGTTCCCAGCGTTCACATTTTTTAATTGTCATTTCCCACAAGTCCGAGTTGCCTTTGGGGAGAAAAAAAAAAATGCATACACTTTAGATTACATTTCATCTAGGTTGAATGAAAAGCGATAACTTTTATGACAGCTTTCAAAACTGCTTTTAGCAGCGCAACCTGCAGCAGCTCTGTCCTTCACATAGCTGAATTTTGTTCAGTACAAGGAAAAATAGTCATTATGGCAGGGAAGATACCAGAGTAAAATTTCTCTAAGCCAAGTGCTTTTTGAGCTAGTGAAGGCGTTCTTAAATATGTATCAGCTCCAGACCACAGGACACAGTTAACAGGAGGAGTGAGAAGGGTACTGGCAGCAGCATCCATCCAAGAGAGCAACATATAAGAGCTTGTTGAAAGCAGAAAATGATTTAGAGAGGGAAATTTCAGAGATGACAGCTGTTTAAATCTAATCAAAGACTCTTTTCTACACCGGGAGACATTTAGTCTTCCATTTGCTCTAATATGTATCTTCGAAATCTGTGGGGTTTTAGAAGGCGACAGAAGACTGCTAAAGCTACACTTGAATGCCCAATTCAGAGTAGATAAGACATGGTGACATCACTGATAGCAGATTAATATGGAGAAGGAACAGGTATGAAAGGCTGTTGCCTGGGACATCATCTGAGGCAGCATCTTAATAAGTTTAAAAGCTGTGTTATTTATTTATTTATTTATTTATTTATTTATTTATTTATTTATTTATTTATTTTCATGCTGGGGATTAAACCCAGGGTTATTATATCTCCGAGGTACATTGCCAGCCCTTTTTATTTTTGGTTTTGAAACAGGATCTCCATAGGTTACTAAGTTGCTGATGTTGGCCTTGAACGATCTTCCTGTCTCAGTGTCCCAAGTACTAAGATTATAGGAATGTGCTACCACACCTGGCTTAAAAGTTGTGTCTTTTAAACTTATGCTGCTGTGTAACTTTTTTTTTTTACACACATGATTAAAATTGCCCGTGTACATACACAAACTCACTCATATGCAGTCGAAACCAGTAATGTTCACACTGATTTAAAAACAAGCTTTAAAAGACCCATAGCTCCCCCATTCTTAAAACCTCTGAACTTTCAACTTAAAACCATTACAAATTGCCCCATTTTCTTGGGTAGTACAGTTTAATGAGTGGTGGAAAACAAGTATTTTCAGAAATTCCTTGTCCGAATGGCCTTGAGTTCATTCCATGGCTAGCATGGGCCTCTTCCCTGGGTTAGTTCTCCTAATAGTGTGGCTAGCTGCCTGGGGTGGAGAACAGGAGAAGGATGGAGGTCAACACTTAAGTAGGAGGCCTCTTCCTACAGAGTAGAGAGAGGGTGGCAAGAGGTCAAAGCTGATCCAGCTGGAGCCACCATCTGCATGTACTCTTGCCTAGGCCTCGCATAAGTAGGAGGTATGGCTTATTCAAAATCTATGTGAAGCTGCAGTTCTGATGGTTTATGAAACAAAGAGTTTCATTACTTTGTAATTTCTTCCACCTCTCCTTCTAAAGCCTCTGGCTGCTAGACCAGCTGCCATGCCCCTCCTTTGCCTGTTTTCTCTGCTCCCATCCACACCGCTGCTAGCGTGGTACCACTGAGAGCTCCGTTTCCTTAGAGACTCACCTCTACACTCAGGCTTCCAGGCCCTGTGCCAGTGGAGTCTGACAGCGACACAGAGGGCAATATACCCGCCTAGATATAGAAACACAGATCCGGCTGTCATCAGTGGGAGTTCTACAATCAGATTGTGAGCAGGGCACAGTCTAGAATTGGAAATGTGTCCTCAAGGTAAGTCAGCATAAATGGCCTGGTTACAGAAGAGTCACACTCCACAATTAAGTAGAAAACGCACTGAGAATTTAGAGAAGAGTTCCTCTACAGATCTGGGAAAAGAAGCAGGAGAAAATATGTTGTGCCACAAACAATTGCCAGAGGAATATTGTATGTTCTTTCAAAAAAAATTATATCGCCAGCTACCCATTTATTAAGAGGCCTTTTAAATCAGCCATCTCACCTACTGTGAAGCTTCAGAGACACAATGTCTCTGAATACCACATACTTTCCTTCGATGTTGTTGTTTTTTTATCTGGCCTCTTTAATTCTCTCTCTCTTCCAGGTGTCAATCTAAATGGAAAGCATTCCCAGATTTGCATAGGTGTCTATCCTCTTAAATAATCTTTGAGCATCCTGCATTTCTTCTTTATAGCACCTATTTGATCTAATTAAATATTTGAGTAATCATATGTTTTATGTTTGTGTCTCTAGGTAACAGCGTTATAAGGATGGGGCCACGTCTGTCTAATTAGGTGGCGGAACACAGAAAGCACTTAATAAATACTTGTTCAGTGAATGTACACTTAGTAGCCTAAATATATACTTGAAAATTCTTGTAATAAAAGCACATCTAATGAAAAGTACACGAATTTAATGGATCCTCGCCTAGACCGATTTACTGTTTAGGCACAATTCAGGTGGATTTGTTTACCTGTTTTCCCAAACTCCAACAAACATGAGTAGTAAGAGAGAGGGAAGATGGAAAAGTTCTGCTTGACTGACAGTTTCACTGAGTGAGAAGACAGAACACCAGGGAAAAAAGAACGAGAAACAAAAACATTACAATGTGGAGCCATGATCAGGAACAAGATAGTGCAGAAAATATCTTTGTAAAACTTGGGAATCCCACAATTAATGTTAATAATTATAAGTTTCAGTTAAAACATATACATAAAATTATATTCAATATATGCTGCATAAGAAGAGTATATTTTGAAAAACTACATTAGAAATAAATTATCTAAGCTGGGTGTGGTGACACACACCTGTAATCCCAGTACTCAGGAGGCTGAGACAGGAAGATTGCAGCTTTGAGACCAGTGGGTGGTAACTTAGGAAAACCCTATTTCAAAATGAAAAGGACTGAGGGTGTAGCTCAGAAGTAGAATACTCCGAGATTTAATCCCCAGTGAAAGAAAAAAAGAGATAGAGAGGGAGGAAGGGGAGGAGGGAAAAAGGAAGGAAGGAAAGAAGAAAGAAAGAAATGATTTAGCTGGGCATGGTAGTGCACACCAGCAGGGCAGTCCCAGGTATTCTGGAGGCTGAGGCACGAGTATCCCTTGAGCTTCAGAGTTTGAGACCAGCCTGGGCAACATAGGCAGACCCCCATCTCAAAAAATAAATAAATTAATAAAAATTATTTAAAAGTGAATTTGTAGCATAATAAAAATAATAGTGACCATTATAATACATTTTATAAATTATAAAGAATTTTCCCATACTTTATCTTATTTGATTTTTATAACATACAGGAGGGGGAAAGCTACAATTTCTAGGAAAACTTGCTTATAAGGCACACTTTCTTCCATAGTGAAGTTGATAATTAGGTGTTATTGAAGTTTTATCACTGAATATTATCAGAAGTATTTAATTTGAATTTTTAGGAATGGTTTTTTGAATAAGACACTTGATTATGACTTTAAAAAGTTTTAAAACCTAACACTTTTTTTCAATAATAATTTACTGAGAGTTAGACATTGTGTTTAAATTAAGTTACCTAAATCTTACAATAGATGTGCATAAATAACATACAATAGATCCTATAAATATGCAGTAGATGCAAATTTTATTATTTATACTATTTTAAAAGTAGATATGTCCTGGGCACTAGCTTATAAGTTTACATTAATTATGCCTTTGTATTTTGCCAGTGCTCTTTCCAGAATGCTGAATTTAACAAAATCACACATACACACACACACACCCTCAAAATCATGCTTACTTTAAAGACTATGAGGAATGCAAGCTATATTATGAAATTTCAATTGTGCTAGTATCCAGAGTTGCATTTAATTTCGTTTTCCATTGAAATAAAGAATAACGGCAACCAGGTGAAAAGTACAAAGTATGTCAGAGGTGATAAGGAGAACCTGTTGACAGACAAAAGACAGTCCCAGGAAAGTTGTTTAGTCAATAGCAGCTGTTACATAGCAGCATAAAACTGTCTTTTTATAAAATGTTCATTTATGGTTCCTTCTATAAGAGATCAAAAATTAAATATACGCAGGAACATAATTAGAGGATTAATGGCCATAACCAATGCACAAAGGGAGAGATTTCTAGAAAAAAATGTGTTATAAGCATTTTTTAAATGACTGTGCTTTAAAAACAAACCTGAATTATAACAACACTTGTTCTCTTGTTGTGTGGGAAAGGTCACATTAAATAATTCCTCTCTGATTTTATCCACCCAACAACATCCACCCAACCAGGGACAGGTTTTGCCTCTTTGATTTGCCAGTGCAGTGATTATAGCATGGCCCTTTCTTTTGTTATATTTATAAATGTGTCTTGCTCTCAACAGGTAATCAAAGGCAAAAAATATCCAATCACTTCTTTGTAATGTTATAAAGAACCAAGGAGGTAATTTTGCATTTTGATTTCAGTGTGTGCACTATTAAGCATAATAGATGTGGCTGCTTTCTAGCCCTTTCCCTTTGGCTTGCAGACTTCTCTTCCCACATCTCACCTACTCAACGTTTTCTTTTATTTTGAAGGATACAGTACATGCTTAACGTCTAAAGGCAGAAACTTGCTTCTTGCCATAATTACAGGAGTATTGTTCAAATCCAATTCGCAGCATTTGGTCCTACTTAATAAGTTACTATAGGGTGGTTGACCATAAGGCCAATGGTTAGCTGCAGCCCTTGTGGGTTAGCTTGATACAGGAATGAGATTCTAGGCCTCTGGGATTAGCCATGGTAAAGCTTTTCAGGAGCCTCCAAACATTCTCTTTGGTAACTAATAGTGAATTGTTTTAACTCAAACCTGGTTGTCATATGTTTTATTCATGGGCCATCATAGGAGCCGCCAAACAGATTATTATGTTTACACCAGGCCGAGAGAGAGAGAGAGAGAGAGAGAGAGAGAGAGAGAGAGAGAGAGAGAGAGAGAGAGAAAGAAAGAGAAAGCAAGCGACTTTAATAGTTGAACTAACAGGGTCAGTCAGTACAGAGATGCCTGCAGGCGACCAAATAATAAATAAATAAAATAAGAGAGGGAGAAATGAAATCAAACATTGAGAGTTTAATGATGTCCTTCAGCAGTCACCAATCAATATATTTTTAACTCTTGCTGAAAAGGTTACATTTGGGTTTCACCGTTGTAGCAGCATCTTCCATTTATTTATTTATTTATTTATTTATTTATTTATTTATTTATTTATTTATTTATTATTTTTTTAAACAGGAGTGAAGAGATGCAGAGGGGCATAGGAAAGTGCAGAGTCTACAGAAACCACTTCACTGGAGTTGACAAACCTTTACAAATGTCTATTTTGCTATTGCATCTTTTTAGCAATTTGGTCTCTTTCAGTAATCTAAGTGCCACATGGAGCTGTCCTATTGTTTCTGCTGGAAATAAATGCACTTTAACAGATGTTGTGACATGCAGGAGCATATCCTTGCCTTTTGAGTCTATTTCAAAATTGATTTAAAGGGACACATTACATTTGATCAGGGCAGGACTTTCCTAGGTTTGCTGGCTTAGTTGTTTGTGTAGGAAAGCTTTTCCACAGCCTTGCCTTAGCCCAGCTATGCAACTTTAGGAAGGAAACTTTATTTTCTGACTGGCAGCAAAAACATGACCTAACAGGTGAGATCATTCTCGGGAACTCTTTTCTTACAATTCAGCTGACTTTGCTATTACGTGTCATAAGGAGAGTTACATGGAGCCACCCAGAGCACCAGAGGGTATCCCTGGGGTTACTGACGTGAACAAGAGTTTCTGTAGGAACATAAAGGAACTAGTCACAGGCATGGTATCCCAGAAAGGGAAGGTACCCTGCATATCTCATGTAGCAGATCATATGCATTGTTGTTAATAGTGGAGGTTTCTAGATATAGTCTCTCATTCAGAGACTTGTGATTTATAATATCCAGAGGTTCTTGTACATAGATAGTATGACATTCACTTAACATCTTTCTCAACAGGAATATAAACCTCCATTTCCTAGACTAAGAGCCATAGAGGTGGGAGACCTAATGACAGATAATTATATGATAAAGAACAAGCAGATAATTATATGATGTTTTTAAAATGACATTCTAAGATCGGGATTAGTAATAACTTCATAAGAATTTATTGCTTGTATTGCTGAATAAGGAATTAAGTCCAAAAAAAAAAAAAATCAAAGGTTCTTGTTAGAAACAACACACAAAAAAATGTGATATCAATTCTTAAAGGAAAATGCTACTTATACTAGCAAACTCCCTCTGTGATTTACAAGTAACTATGCTCTTCCTAATGCCAAGCAGGTTTCATCATGAGTTACTTTTTTTTTTTTTTGCAGTACTGGGGATTGAACTCAGGGGCGCTCTACCTCCAAGCTACACCCCCAGCCCTATTTTTTATTCTTTATTTTGAAACCGGGTCTCACTAAGTTGCGGAGTGCCTCACTAGGTAGCTGAGGCTGGCCTCGAACCCGGATCCTCCGGTCTCAGCCTCCCGAATGCTGGGATTACAAGCGTGCGCCACCACGCCCGGCTTGAGTTACTTCTCATCAGTGTCCTCACTGTGCCTTGATCCACGTTGTCTGAGCCACATAGCCCTTGTCATCATCGTCATCATCATCATCACCATTATCTTTGTGGTGCTGGGGCTCAAATCCAGAGTCTTGCACATATTAAGCCAGCACCCTACCACTGAGGTGCATCCCTAGCCTGGATTTATTTTTAATAAATTCTCAGAATCGAGTTTAGTACTTAGTACAACAAAGTAAGTGAATAAGTATCTATAAAATAAACGAGTGTGGCCTAAAACTACACATATTAAATCAGTTTCAGTAAAAGTTCTAGCTAGATATACATAATCATCAAATTAGATGAATTTAGGCAAAGATATATTTGTGGGTCCTCTAAAGCTATAGAGGGACAGAAAGAAGGAAGTAATAATGTAATACTATCATTTATAGCCTAAAATAAAAGTGATTTATAAATAGTCTCATTATTGGTGCGCTCAGATAGTTTTTCAGATTTTGGAGACTTGGTGTGTGTTCTTTTTCAGTCTCTCTCTGGTAGGCAAAGCAATCACTGAGAAATTTCTTGAATTTGTGCCTGGTTAGGGAAACTCTTGAGAATTGAAAGAATTTGATTCACAAAAATATTTAGTACCATTCATGGAATGCAGATTCTAATCACTACACGCCTTTCTTCTTTTTTTTTTTTTAATGGTGCTGATTATTTCAGAAGGAAGCACATCAACACTATTATAGTGAAACTTAAGTAGAATTATGGATTTCTCTGCTTGGATTCTTAAAAAATTGATTTTCTAAGAGGGATATACATACGTGTGTGTGTGTGTGTGTGTGTTTGTGTTTGTGTGTGTGTAGGTATGTATATGCAGGCCTTAAAATACACTTAAATTATGAGAACATGGGAAATATTTTTATTATAAATCTTACTTGGAAGTCTGGTATGTGGTGCACACCTGTAATCCCAGGATTTGGGAGGCTGAGATAGGAGTATTGTACATTTGAGGACAGCCTCAGCAAGGAGTGAGACTCTCAGTAACCTAGAGAGACCCTGTTTCAAAAAAAAAAAAAAAAAAAAAGAAGAAGGAGGGGGGAGGGGGGCTGGGTATATATCT